>ONZH01021167.1:0-190953 GCA_900303285.1 Rhinella marina | reverse complement strand
TCAGCAATGAAGCTGGAATGAGAAGCCAGAAAATAGATGTATGTGGAGATAACCCTGAGGCAAGTATCCTGAAATTCACTGCAAGCTGAGCTCAGTCATAATTAATGCTTTGAAGGACAAAACTCAGAAATAAATAGAAGAACATCATGAAGATGAAGATTATTATGAAGATGAAGTCATTACATTTTGTGGAGTAGATCGGGACATGGGGAGTGGATAAGATCATGATGTATGAAATTAAAATTAAATAAATAAATTCCTCCTTCTCATAGTTTCCACTCTATGAAGACTCCTAGAATATTATTTCTTCATCTTTATTCTAGCCAACCATTGCCAGTTACAAGACAATACATTAGGCTACTCTATCCTACCTAAAGGGGTTTTCCCGTAAGGATTATTTATCACCTATCTATGCTAGCTGTGTTGAGTGGGCTGTCAATCAAGGAAGAGTGGGCGTGAAGGAACCATGACTAGTTACCACTGCCGCCAGGACCTACACTGAAACATCATGACAGCAGTTTAAAGAGGCACTAATGACAACATATTTATCACAAAATAACAGCCTATATGTGAATATTCGGTAAATTTATGTGTTTATTTTTTTTTTTTACAGAAAATAACTGGATGTTTTTATAGATATCATTTTTGAAGTCACTCCATGTACTCTACTTCCTGTCCTGTCTCTTTAACTTCTTTTGTTTGGACTTGGCATGACAAACAGTCTTGCTTGACTTTGTCAGTTAGACCATTCACTCTGACCAGAGAGGGAAGGGAGGGAGAGTGACTCAATTGGAGCCTCATACATGTTAGAGTAGCATCCCTTTACATCTGTAGGTCAAAGCTACAGCCCTTGTTTCGTCTGGTGTTCCCGAAGCTGTAAAAATATACAATAACCACTGCGTTGAGAGAGAAAGGACTAAACGCAAATAGTCATGTTTGGGTCCAAGTTCAATATTTTCTCTGATTAATAGCTTGCAACCCGTTTATTTTATATATAATTATCTCAAAGATAGCCTATAATTTTTAATACACATCATTTTTGTGGCAGAATTTTACTAATCATTGTGAAACAGTTAATTCAACATGTGCATACATAACTTTCATTGTCAGCAGCACATAGTTTCTGAAGGAAGTCATGTGGTCCTGAGCTGGCTTAGTGGGTACATAAGGTGTGTGATAGGCTATCACATAACCCTTGTTGCTGTCATGCACAAAAGGGTCAATTTATCAGAGTTGCAAAAAAGAATGATTATTGGCTTACGGCCAAGGGTGGCGGTATTTCTGGAACTGCCCAGTTTGTGGACTGTTCTCGTGCTGCTGTGGTGAAAGACTACCCTGAGTGAACAAATGTCACCATTGCGAATACATGACTTGGAAACTGCGGAGCACCGCGTGCCATTGATGGGAAGTTACATCAGTAAAAAAGGCTTTAATTTTCATGGCAATATCAGAATTGGACCGCCACTGATTGGCAAAGTGCTGCCTTCTCCAATGAGTGACGTTTTCTGCTTCATCAAATGGATAGACGTTGGTATGTCAGTTGAGAAGTATCAGAGAATAAACAACCTGCAAGTGTTGTCGGAAGTACACAAGGTCGTGGTGGCAGTGTTATGGTCTGGGCAATGTTTTCGAGGCATTCTCTGGGCGTTCCATTGATTAGTGCAATGCTCTTCTGTGGACATATTTATCTAGGCCTATCAGGAAAACAACAGGGCTATCATATTGTTACCCTAATTCTACCACCTATTATTTTACTAACATAACATTTTTCATTTCAGTTTCAGCAGTAAACTGACAAGGAATAATCTATCTATATAGAAGTTTTATCTCTCTTATTGACAGGTCCAGGTGGGATCACTTTTACACTGCCTGTTCCTGTTGAAGTGCAGAGGGCGCAGCAGTTGCAGAGAGAACTGAGCCTCTAGGTTTAACACCCTTTTTGCTCCTAGAGGCTCATTTGCATATGCTAAAACATCATTTTTCTATGTGGGCACATATGAACATGGGACCAACTCAGATGTCTTCAGCTGCCAAGTGCACATGGAACAGGTCAGTCAGTTTCATAGGTACAAATCTGCTGACAGATGCCCTTTAAAATCTACAGGTAATTAATCTGAGAATTTAGCTTTTTGCTAGTTTTTTAGGTTTATCCTCACACAAGGCTACAAATCCTCTCCTGCTCTGTACAACACTATAGCTGGACTCTGTGTTGGCCATGACAACCCAACATCATAAGTCATCGAGTTATTTATATAGGTATATCTGTTGGTGAACATAGTAATTGTGTCTATAATATGTCAAGTGTGGTCACTACTGCAGGGATCAACTAGCAGGGCACATTGTATTTCAATGTCGATAGCTTTTTCCATGTTTTTCAAGTTGTTAGGAGCTAAAAGTGGTTCTCTCGTTAAAGTCAGTCCCTGACCATATGGCCTATAAGGTAGCCCATATAGATGCCATACAGGATGTTTCCAACACAACAGGTTCCCAAGGACTTGGCCTTGTGCTTGCCCATTTATTGAAATGTAATTCTGTATTGTATAAAAAATGTGTGCCTGTCCACCACCTGGCAATATTAGCCATTCAACAGGGGTTCCAGAAGTAAGACTCATAGTAATCAGTACTTGGGTATCTGAGTGCTGAGACAAATATTAAAATGACCCAGCCCATCTAAGGAGACTGTGGGGAGGGGTGAGAAGTGTTGATGTACATCAGCCATTGCGCGGTCTGTATTACTGAATAATATTATAGTGTAATCTCATAGTGAGAATACAGTTACAACATATGGACTTTGCTCCATTAATAAGAGAAACTAAAACTGAAATTGCACTAATGTGACGTGATACCAATTTTGGATACCAAACTCTTAGCCGTCTTTTAGCTCAAATATAATAGTCCTATATGTAAGAGCTCCGCATTTTAGGTATTAATAAGGGATCGTGACTGCATACTTTTGCACAATATTTTATTGTATACATTTTATAGTTTACGTTTGTTTGAGTAAAAAAGTACAGTATATGAAAGTCACATTCTTTTAATGTTGTATATTATCACTAAGTGGTAGTTAGCCAGCTGTGCTCCGGTTTCTGTACACTGGTGAGCATCCCTCCTTTCTCTAGTGTTTTAGAATATTAAAATAAGACTGGTTCGTATTGACTTCTTATTGAGCTCATCTCCAGCAGTGAGGAATGACGGCACTCTGTGATGGCCCTTCTGTCTTTTCATTTTAGCGGTCACTAATGGTCTCAGCACTCAGACCGCCACTGATCAGAACCTTTAACAAGACATTTTGACATATCAAAATCTTTTTGTAAAGTACAGGTACGCATTAAATAGCCCACAACCAAGGGGCTTACAATGGGGCTGAAAAGTAGACAGCTTTCCCCAGCCTGCCCAGGACACTCTTGTACAATGAAGGTATTTTTGGCAAAAAAGTTACGTGTTCTTAGGTACTTACAGGATCTGGGGGGTACTATCTCTCCTTGGTTGGTGTGAGGAGACTTATAGGCCATACATGCTCCTCTGGAATTCTGGGAAAAAGGATACAAATGAGCTCTTAACAAGTTCTTCCTCTAATGCCACCAGATATACAGTAGCTATCCTAGCCAATGTTCGATCCTTTAACTAGGCCTTGAGACATGACTCGGATATTAAATAAGCCAGCACCTCATCTGCAGACAGCTGTTTCGGGGTGATTGCCCCTCATCAGTACAAAGAAGAGAGTACTGGCTCAACTGGGTGAGAGGCCTAAGTCAGGATTTGGGTAGTTACTATTTCTCCTTGGGGAGAGAGCGCCTTAGTCTGTGTGAGGAGACTTATTGGCTATACATGCTCCATTGGAATTCTGCAAAGAAAGTCATGCAAATGAGCTCTTAACAAGCTCTGCCTCTAATGCCACCGGATGTAAGGCAGCTATCTAATAAGTCAATGTTCAACCCATTAAATAGGCCTTGAAATATGACTAGGATATTAAATAAGCCAGCACCTCATCTGCAGACAGCTGTTTCAGGGTGATTGTCCCTCATCAGTACAAAGAAGAGAGTACTGGCTCAACTGGGTGAGAAGCCTAAGTCAGGATTTGGGGGGTACTATTTCTCCCTGGGGCAAGAGCACCTTAGTCTCCGTGAGGAGTCTTATAGGCTATACATGCTCCTCTGGAATTCTGGGAAGAAAGGAATGCAAATGAGCTCTTAACAAGCTCTGCCTCTAATGCCACCAGCAGTAAGGCAGCTATCCTATAAGTCAATGTTCAACCCTTTAATGTACAGTAACAGTAACTGGACTAAGGCTGACCATACACATTTGATAGACGAGCAATCGACTGGCAGTTTTCTCTCCCAACCCCTACAAATAAACATGCATGCCTGGCTCTGGATACTTATGTCCAGAACTGGGCAAAGGGAGAAAACTGCTACCAGATCCCTCGGGCACTAAATTATCTTTCTAGAAGTATTGGGCAGATGAAATCTAACTGGCTGATCCTTGTCTCCTCCAAACTAGTGGGTTAGGCTAACATTTATCCAGTGTGTACAGTAGCTTCACTGGCGAAGGAGTCTATTATGGTTATAGAAAGAAAATCATTGCACCAGCAGAGAATTTAACCCCTTAACGCCCAGCGCCGTAATACTACGGCGCTGCGTGACTGGACTTAATGCCCAGTGCCGTACTATTACTGAGCGCTGATCGGGCGGGTACAGGAGCTGCGCCCGCCCGATCAGAGGCGGGGGTCCGGCTGTGCCCAGGTGACGGACCCCTGACCGCGGCACATGAGGTGTGCCGCATGTTCAGGATGCCGAGCGGAGGCCATCGGGTCCCCACGCTGCTGTGACGGGGACCCGATGGCTTGGATGGCAGCCCGATGCCTTCCTTAGGCATCGTGGCTGCCATCCCTTCGAGCCTGTGCGATCCAGTCCCCTGGATCGCACAGGAAGCAGGCTGTAAGTGTATTACTGTGAGTAATACACTTACAGCCAATGCATTACAATACAAAGTATTGTAATGCATTGTGAAGGGGATCAGAACCCCCAAAAGTTAAAAAAAAGATGAAAAAAAGTTAAAAAATAAAGTTAAAAAAATAATAATAATAAAAGTTTCAAGTAAAAAAACAATAATGCCATTTCCCCCCCAAAAAAGTAAAAAAAAAATTGTTAAAAAAAGAAAAAAAAGAAAAAGTAGGCATATTAGGTATCGCCGCATCCATATCGACCGGCTCTATAAAAATATCACATGATCTATCCCACCAGGTGAACACAGTAAAAAATAAAAAATAAAAACAGTGCCAAAACAGCCATTTTTTGGTCACCTTCCCCCACAAAAGTGTAATACTACGCGATCAAAAAGGCGTATTTACCCCAAAATGGTACTAAAAAAAATCGTCATCTCGTCCCGCAAAAAATGATACCCTACCTGAGACAATCGCCCAAAAAATAAAAAAATATAGCTCTTAGAAAATGGCAACACAAAAAAGATTTTATTCTGTTCAAAAATAAATCTATTGTGTAAAACTTTCCAAAAATAAAAAAGTTAGACATATAGGGTATCGCCACGTCTGTAACAACCTGCTCTATAAAAATATTACATGAGATGGCCCCCCAGGTGAATGCTGCAAAAAAAAAAGAAAAACTATGCCAAAACAACCATTTTTTTCCCTCTTGCCTCACAAAAAGTGTAGCAGGCGATCAAAAAGGCGCATTTAACCCAAAATGGTACCAATAAAACCGTCATCTTGTCCCGCAAAAATGATACCCTACCTGAGACAATCGCCCAAAGAATAAAAAAATATGGCTCTCAGGAAATGGCAACACAAAAAAAAGATTTTATTCTGTTCCAAAATGCATCTAAAGTGTAAAACTTTCCAAAAATAAAAATGTTAGACATATTGGGTATCGCCGCGTCCGTAACAACCTGCTCTTTAAAAATATCACATGATTTGCCCCCTCAGGTAAATGCTGTAAAAAAATGGTACCAATAAAAACGTCACCTCATCCTGCAAAAAATGAGCCCCCACATAAGACAATAACTCAAAAAAATAAAAATCAATGGCTCCCACAAACCAATCCATCGAAATCTGTTCTGCAAAATCCATATGGCACTCCTTCCGTTCTGAGTCCTGCCATATACCCGCACAGCAGTTTACCACCACATATGGGGTGTTGCCGTATTCAGGAGAAAATGGGTAACAAATTATGTGGTGCTTTTCTCCTGTTACCCCTTATGAAAAAGAAAATTGGGGCTAAAGCAACATTTTATTGGAAGAAATGAAACTTTTTATTTTCACAGCCAAGTGTTTCCAAATTCCATAAATTCCGTAAAAGGGGTCAAAGTGGCCAGTACCCCCCTTAATATACTCTTTGAAGGGTGTAGTTTCCAAAATGGGGTCATTTTATGAGGATTTCCACTGTAGGGGTACGTCAGGGTCTCTCAATTACTAAATGGTGCCTAAAAATCATTCTAGCAAAATCTGCCTCTAAAATCCGTATGGCGCTCCTTTCCTTCTGACCACTGCCACAAACCCATAGAAACGTTTACCACCACATATGGGGTATCTCTGTAAACTGCAGAATCAGAGCAATGTACAATGAGGTTTAGTTTGCTGTTAACCCTTGCTGTGTTGCAAGAAAAAAATTATTAACATGAATAATCTACCATAAAAGTGAAATTTTATAATTTCACCTCCATTTTCCTTTAATTCTTGTGGAACACCTGAAGGGTTAACAAAGTTTGTAACAGCAGTTTTTTATAATTTGAGGGGTGTAGTTTCTAAAATGGGGTCATTTATTGGGGGGTTTCATTATGTAAGCCCCTAAAAATCACTTTATATCTGAATTGGTGCTTAAAAAAATGGTTTTGGAAAATTTGAAAAATGGCTTCTAAACTTCTAAGCCCTCTAACGTCCTAAAAAAGTAAAATGACATTTATAAAATGATGCCAACATAAAGTAGACATATGGGGAATGTAAAATAATAACTATTTTTGGAGGTATTACTATTTATTTTGAAAATTGAGAAATTGAAATTTGGAAATTTGCAAATTTTTCCAATTTTTTTGTAAATTTAGTATTTTTTTATAAATAAAAATGAAATATTTTGCCACAAATTTACTACTGTCGTGAAGCACAATATGTGACGAGAAAACAGTCTCAGAATGGCCTGGATAAGTAAAAGCGTTCCAAAGTTATTACCACATAAAGTGACACGTCAGATTTGCAAAAAATGGCCTGGGCATGAAGGTGAAAACAGGCCTGGGGTTGAAGGGGTTAAGATCATTGTGCTTGTAAACATGGTGGGGGAAAAATAAGCCAGCATGCTAGTAGTAGAGTGGGTGGCCACTGAAAAGTAAAATGTTCATAACAAATCCATAAAGAGAGATATGGAAGCTCTGGTGCTAGTGATTGGGATGCAGAATGTGTAACCTTGTTATCAGAGCATCTTGACCTGTGACCGATGAAAATGGTCCCTTGTAAGCTACCTGTCATCAATTATCATGATACCCAGTATACCAGTGTAGGTGTTCTCCAGTACTGCAGTTTATTTGCAGTTGCTTGGAAACGTATATATATTGCAAGGTTTGGAATAAAGTGGAGGTGGTAGAAGAGTCACAGTTACAATCCCCCACATCTATCAAACTAATTGGAAAACTAATTAACCCTGGTGCTGGAAATGTTGACATGAAAAGTTATTAACAATTAGACATTAAGTTACCATATTTTTCTTAGAAATGTAGTTTTATTTATAAACTCACTTTCTTAGAGGCCATATTAAAAGAGCCATTGTCTGAATATAGCTGCGCAGAGTACTTTTGTAGATCACACACTTAAAGGGGTTTTCCGGGATTACTATGGTTTTTAACAGAAATTGTCATGTAGTTGCTTACATCATGTACATCTTCATCATGTTTTTTTGTCAGTTTAGACTCTCCTGACCAGTTTTCACCATGCTTAGTCTACCCTCTGTATGTGCAACAGGCTAAAGAAGGGAGTAGTGTAAAGGACAGAAGTGGTAATAGCACTAATGGCAGAAGTAGTACTCACTGTGGCAGTCCTCACTTGGTACTTGACGCTCCCTGGGCTATGCAGTGATGGGAGGGCGCACCCAATCTTCCCTCGGTGCACACCCTGGACTTTTGGGGGTGCCTGTCTGGTGGTGGCTGGGGTGCCATTGTTGTGAGGTGAATGAGTAGCAGAGTGCAAGGCAGGAGGGCAGGCGGAGAGGACGTGTGGAAGGATGTTGGAGTCAATGACCAGATCCATTTAGTTAAAATAAATGAGGTAAGATTTTACAGTGCACAAGAAGTGTGCTTTGGTAATAAATCACAACATTAAATCTTAAGCAGCGATCCACTAAAATATTAACTCCTTAGCAGTGATCCACTGGGTCACTGCATATGTAGTACTTCCTATTACTGTATGCAGCCAAAGCCACAGCTCCAGCACTGACCCTAACAACACCCAGCAATTTTATAGCTCCTCCCACCCATCTGGTTACATAGACACTCCGCTATCACTGCCCCTGCCTCTGATTTGACATGCCCATGGACATAACAAAACAGCTGCATGGACATGGTCATGTGACCATAGCCCAGAAGGATTATATGAGCAATAAAGGTAAAAGAAATACATTACAAAATGAAAGTGACATTCATAAATGGTTATAATAATAGTCTTTATTTAATAATATTTATTTATATAGCGCCAACATATTCCGCAGTGCTTTTCAATTCAGGGCTTCATGTACAAACAGTCATAAATAACATAGCAACAGACAATTCAATAATTACAACAAGAGGAATAAGGGTGCTGATCTATTTTATAAGAGGTTGATGCAAAACGGAAAACCCATTTAATGGTGAGTTATTAATGTTAAGTGATGATTTTTAGGAGATTTTGTATATAGCAGGAAGTCCTCGGCAGTGTGATTATACAAGTTCTTTTAGAGGGATTAGTCAACACAAAAATGTAATGTGTATGGGTGCCTCTTAACTCTTTCCTGTTCACTCACAAATGGCTCAGCACCTCCTCCTTAAGGCGTGTTGCAACGGAAAAAGTCCCAGATCAGTGTATAGAAATCCAGCAACACCATTGTTTTTCTTCAATGCTTCTTTATTCCATCACATAGGTATACATATTGTATTGGACACGTTTTGGCCCATGCAAGCCTTTATCAACAGATGACATATCATGTTACATCACACAATATATATCAGAGACAACCAATCAAAATCTTAGCTATAGTCTCTCTGGTGCCATATAAAAGATGAACTGGATTGTACTTCAGAGTACAACCCAAAAAATTGGCCATGACCCATTGCCCTTAGATACTTACATTGGTGTCTGTGAGAGCATCCCCTAGTTTATCTCCTGGGTCCAGAGAGCTGCGTCCACCTTCTACAGTAGGCAGCAGTGGACACACATTCAGCATTCTTCTCTTACTGGTACTTACCTCCCAAGTGTCCCTCTTTTGGAGGGACAGTCCTTCTTTTTGACCCAAGTCCCTCTGTCCCTCTTTGATCCTTAAATGTCCCTCTTTTTGACCTGTAGAATTAATGCATAAATGTGCATTAATACATTTACTAAATTGCTCCTTACTAAAGTGTTTGCATGGTTTCTACCAGAACTTCATTATTTGGTGCAATTTGTACCTTAAAATATCTATAATTTGATGATTTATGTGCTAATATTTATATGGACATTGAAAAATTGCAGCAGGGGCTCCAGTAATTATGCTTTGGGTGGACTTAGAGGGGTGGCCTAGTATGAAAAAAACTGCCGTGATGTGCACCGCACACATTGTCCCTCTTTGCAATTTTCAAAAGATGTGAGGTATGCTGGTACGATTTTTTTTTTCTGTTCTTCTGACAGATCAGAAGAATGGTGTCAGGGCTGGGATAAACAGACAACAGAGGAACGTGTGCCCTGAGCTTACCCAACCCTCTGTCCCTGCCTATTGCCTCATCCACGCTAAAACGTGGGGCGACAACCACGAAGACTGCGAAATACACTGTATAAGGTGCAAGGGAAGGAAGACAAGAGACAGACAATAAACACAGAAGAATGGTCAGAAGGCCGAGTCAAAACCAGGAAGGTACGTCAGGACAAAATCAACAAGCAGAGAATGGTCACAAAACACGCCAAAGGTCAAATCACAAACTAGGATCAAATCTTCAGGGAATTAGTCACAAACCAGGTTGTAGCAAGGAAACTCCAAACACTGGCAGCAAGGTTCAGATTTGAGGACCTTAAATACCTAGCAGACCCCACCCAACCAGCTGACTGGGAGGAGAATGCAAGGAAGAAAGGTTAACCCATGAGATACCAGAAGGTAAAAACAAACTATATCGCTCGCGTTCTCCGGAAACCAGTCACAGACCGCGAGCGTGTGTGCGCACCAGCCACGTCCCTGGCACTTATGATCGTGGCGCGCGTCCCCTGCCTGGACCGCGCATCCACATCCAGAGACTGTCGGCTGGAGGAGGAGCCTGACGAAGTAGCGGAAGAACCCCGGCCACGGGTAACCATATCGCCACCAGAGTCAGAGACAGGACCAGCAGAACGGGTGCAATGACTGCCGGTCCTGACAAATGGAAAAAGAAACAGTGATGTGACTCCTAAGCATAGAAAGAACAGAGGTTTAAATAAATGATTTACAAGTTTTGCTGAATCCTTTCTCATAGAACTATATATCTGCTCAGTTCTTTCAGCTTTACAACATGATGCCTGCAGATTGCACTGACTTTTCATGGTGGCAGGCTCCTTTTAGATGGAATCTATCATCAACTTCTACTGTATGTAACCAATGGCAATGTTATTTAGTGCTGTCTTACATGATTAAAACATTTCCTTTGTCTAGGTTATAGACCTTTCAGAACGCCAGAAAATGGACTGTTTGACTCACAAACGCCTTAGACCATGGAAGGTAAAGTTAACAGATTTCTCATGATGTAAGAGACGTCTTGGAGGAATATACATCATCTCCTGCTGCATATACAAAAATCTAAAAGTTAGGAACTATAATATGCTTACACCATGGGAAAGGATATGGTTTTATTCAAATAGATGGAACTGGACAGGAAATGTATGTACCCTGGTCCTCCATCTTCTAGAGCCAGGTTCCAGAGTGGGCCCAGTCTTAACTGGAAGTCATAGTGGAGGGAGTTTGTGAGCTTGGGTATGCCATGACTGCCTGCCATCTGTTCCATTGTGAAATATCTCCAATATCTGTTAACATCCTCATCCAGGTCTCCGTCATCCATATGTGAGTTTATTATTCTGCATTTCTTGTCTGATATGTGCTTACATATTTTGTGTCACCATCCAGGTTATTAAATAAAGGCTGTATTACACAGCCCGATGTGGCAGACGATTGTCAGGAGGGAAGAGCTCCCTCCAAGCAATTGCTTGCTTGCTGGCAGAGGACACCGCTACTATTACATACAGCGATCACCTCTGCAGCATGGGGAGGAGCGATCACTATGCCATCGCTCGTCCCCATACTGTATAGTGGTTTTCCAGCCATCGTTATTAGAATGTACAATCTGCTGCCTGCAAGCAATTATTTTTTAACATGTCAGATCTGGATTCCCTGAGGATCGAGCATTAGCTCGTTCTTCGGGCAATCGAATCGATGGCAGTATTACACTGCCAGATGATTGATAATGAGCGTTCATGCAAACGCTCATTAGCGATTATCTGCCAAAAATCGGGCAGTGTAATACAGGCTTAATTCTGCTTTACTTAAGTCCTAGGAGTATCTGAGTACCAAGAGTCATTGATAAGGACTAGGATTGGTGAAGTCAAGTTCTGCAGTCTTCCAAACAACTGACATTGGTACAGTTGAAAACTGTCTTGCTGGAGTCCATGCCTGCTGCTGTCTTGCTATTCCTGGCCGGTGCGGACGTTGCTCTGCTCTTCCTGTGTGAATTGGGACTAGTGCTGTGAACTTTCCTTCATCCTGCCCTATCACGGTGCTGGTTAAGTTGCTGATCAGTCTCCCTATTTAGTTGGGCTGTGGTTCCACTGCCTCACCTGAGATTTGAGGTTTTCCAGGCTCTAGTAACCAGCGTAGGTGATCTCTTGTCTGAATACCCTGCCCCAACCTTGTAACTGTGACCTGGACTCATACTCTGCCTGTCCTGAACTTGGGATTGCCATTTGGAACATGCAAGTACTCCGCCTGTCCTGACTTTGGACTGTGTACAGACTATACCTTTTGCCTGAGTGCTTGGTGCTTCGCACTGGTGTCTCTGACCCTTGTGGTCCGCAGCCACCTACTCCAGGAGGTAGTGGCCTGGCTGGCTCCCTGTGATGAACTCCAGATCCCTGTACAGGGGTTAAAGGGTGAATACCAGGGAACCGTCAGAACGACACTCTTAGGTTTAGATGAAAGTCTCATTGGTTAGTTGCCAGAGTGGGTCCAGACCCACTGCCTGTTACAGAAACAAACCAGTGGCAATTGATGTTGTGGAACGTAAGAAAACTAGTAGGTTTCTGCAGGGAGTCCACTGCCTACACATGCTATCATAATACTACCCAAATAGTTTAACAATGCTAAATAGTGCATACAAAATACTACCACACAGGGGCACAATTCTGGCGTAAAATTCTGTCTCAAACGAAGGCAACCAATAGTTGGTAAAAAGTTTGGATTATTAGGATCGTATTCGTAAATCTTCCCCAATGACTCCACATGTATGGCCTCAGGGGTGCACCACCAATGAGGCCAGGTGAAGTGATCGCCTCAGGCAGTACCAGGAGTACCAGGTAGGCGCAAGAGGGGGGCAGCCGAAAGGCCATGGGCTGAAGGAAAGGGGTTAGATTAAGAAATTGGCATTGAAAAGTGGGGGTGAGGGTTTTAGCCTCAGGCAGCAGAAGGGCTAGGTGCATCCCTGTGTGGCCTCCATTTGCTTTAGCCAGGGAACCCCATTGTTTTGACTTTTATGATTATATATATGATTGACACATCACTTCTCAGACCACTCCTTAAAAGCAGAAGGCTTCTATCAGCTATTAGATAAATAATTTTTTTCTCTTTGATAGGAACATTCACATACGGAAGAAGAGCAACTCTACACGGTAAGAGGTTAAAATATTTAGCCTAGTTTATTAAATAAAAAAATATATAAAAATAGAAATGTAGGTGGACAATATAAATATATATATACAATAAAAATTAAAGTATAAAAAGTAGGCAATAAGAGATAAAAATAAATATATCAATCTATCTAATCATCCAGTGACATCAATTCCAGCGCTGAATTGTTTATATTGTCTGTCTATGTAGAAGTGGGGTTCATCAACACTCCCACATATATAGACAATAAAAATATTTAGTTATATTTTTCCATAGGTAAGTATATATAGGTAAATATATAGGCTGTATGATGGATACAGGCAAATAAATAATAAATAAATAGATAAATAAATATATATAGCAGAAATGGTCCTGATAAATGGTCAATGTCCTTATGGTGGTATTTTTTGAATAGGGGAGTTGTTCTTAGTGCTTATTATCACTCCTTTTTGTTGTCAATATTATAGTTTCTTTACATTCACACAGCTTGTAATCACAGATAAGGAGGTCAGTCCATTTAATATACGACTTATACGAGTACGTTACCCAATCCAGGGGGATATGTTGCTCTGTCCACCCACGCTGCTTGATTCTCCTCCGGCAGTCTGGAGGCACAGGAGCGCGCACCTCACTATCTTGGCGTCCCACATGGGCGCTGCGCTACAGTGAGTTTTGCCGGTAATGCTGTAGTCAACTCTGTTCTTTAGAACTTGCTGCTGGATAGGATGTAGTGTTTGGCCGCTCCTATAGGGTTAGCTGCCGGGTAGGATATATTATTATATCACTCCTGTGTGGGTGGGTTTATAACACAAAGCCCATATGATGTTTTGGGCATGAAGTTTTATATAATAGTCCAGAGAAAGTCCATAATAAATGGTATAAATCCAAGGAATAAAATCCAAAAATCAGTTCAAAGGAATAAATCAAAAAAGTCAAAAAATGAATCCAAAAGATAAATAAATGAGCTGGATTATAAAATCACAATTAGGGTATCTTCATATAGAGTAGTCTTATGGAGCTGCCACTTATATACCCAAACACGTTTCAGGGTAATCTTACCCCTTCCTCAGTGCCTCTCATTTGAATCTAACCTTTTATAGTTTTAAAATCTGGGTTGGAATTAGTGGGTGGCAGCTTCTCAGAAGTAGGGTTTACATTAACCCTTTTTTCGCCAGTCTGATAATGGCAGTATATGGACCACTTAGGTAGTATTTATTCATTAGGGCTTATCTCACTCGTCCATTAATGAATCAAATAAAATTAAATATAGAGTGGGATAGAATGAATACTAATAAAAATGAAATAAAAGTAAAAATATATAAAAAATATAATAATTATTCATATATTCTCAACTGCCTTACATAAAACGTGTATAAAAATATGAAATGAGAATGACAGTCAATGGGACTAAAAGGGACTAAAAGTATATAGGACCTAGAATGTATAGCTAGAAATGTGGCTACAAGGTGTATATGTAAGATGTATCTTCTAATACTCTGTGGTATCCAACTATTGGAGGTTTTACATTATTTTTAATGGTTAATGGCATGTATAATGAGGATTCTGGATTATCTTTAATATTCAGTCCTTATTGTTATAATTTTATATCATAATCTGTATTTTATTTTATTTTTTATTATATATTTTCCTCTTTCCTTTTCTTTTTTCTTTTTGTCATTAGTTTTTTCATTACCTTTTCTTTATTTCTTTTTCTTCATTGCAATAGTTGTAAAGGAGAAGAAGAAGAATAATGGGGTTGGGGGCCTCATGAGGAGGGGGCATCGAGGTGCTGGTAGGACAGCCTGACCTCGATGGCCCGTCCAGGTAGGGCACCCAACCCATATCAAGAGAAATCCGAATATCTCTATCTCTGCATTTAAGCCACCAGGGATCATCGAATCAAAGTCGAAGATTCGCCTGGACTCCATTTTGGACATGGATATAATGTGGTTCCCCCCTCTCCATTGTCTTGGGATTTTCTCAATGGCTGTGAAGGTGAGTAGTGATGGATTTTTCTGGTGATGTTCTTTGAAGTGTTTGGAAACAGAGTGTTGCTCATAACCATTCTTGATATTTGTGATGTGTTCCGAAATTCTCTTTTTAAGGGGGCGTTTTGTCCTGCCCATGTATTGCTTCTAGAGATGAGCGAATCATTCAAAAAATTATTCGCCAAACATTCGCCGAACTTTTCCTAAGATTCGTATATTCGACGAATAGATAAGTTGTATTTGCGTACAAAATATACGCTATTATGCTATTAGCGAACATTTGCGAACTAATAAAGAATGTTCATTTTAAAATGTACACAACTTCTCAGAAGACGTATGCATGAGCGTACAAATCCTCAGCGTACTATTGTCTACACGATTACGTAATACGCAGGCACGCACGACGAGAGGCCGCGCCGTGCACTCCTCAGAGGCAGAGCGAATATTCGAAAATGGCATCCAGACGATCCTCATCATTTAGCTCTGAAGAGCTGAAATTCCTGATCCGGGTAATGGACAGAGAGGATTACGATGGCACACACCGCCATCCAAACCAGCATAAGAAGGAGGTGATCCAGCAGGTGATCCAAGGCCTGCGCCATCGTTTCCACACCGTGCGGACCCCGGGCCAGATCAAGAGGAAATGGTCCGATCTGAAATTCAAATGCCCAGAGTGGCTTAATGAGATCCGCGCTGAGATACGGCAGGGTGAGTAACAAAATATTTGATAAGTAAAAACATGTAAAAAAATGAGTGTACTGTATTGTATATATACCAGCAGTCACTGCGAAAAATGAAAAAAGTATAGAAGGACAACCTGGTTGTGCGTAGTGCGCTGCAATAATTTTGTTTCATGCTAGGCAACACCTCTAACTCTCGTCCCAAACAACTTAAGTGAAGGTATTCTAGTCATTTTTGTTAATGGTGCTGGCCGTTCTCCCGTTTGTGTCAGGCAAATGCACTAGTTCGAAAGAAAGTACAAGTACCCTTATATGCCCCTTCATAGTTAGCGCTTCCTCCTCCTACACACAGACTCAAAGACGTGCCCATGCTGCAGCTACTGTCAGTGGGCGCAGTGTAATACAGGCTTCAAAGTATCCAAAGTATTCCTACCGCACCGTGTTAATGATATAAAGAAAATTATTGAGACGATAACGTTATCTATTGCCATAAATACCTTTTTAGAAGATAGAAATATGATATGGCCCCCCCTCACACCCATAATATCTTAATAGTAGTATGTGTTAGTATTAAAAAGAGTAATCATCTAACAATTGTGTACATTTTTATGTTGCAGAGCACCGTCAACGACGGCGTCACCACCGTCGAGGCAGGACGGCCCCTGAAGTACCTGCAGCCTCTAGTAAGTGTAAAACATATTTAATTTATTTTTCATCCAAGCTACGTGGGAGTGCAGCTGCAGTAAGAGCACTAGTGGTTAGGAACGGGATCCTCCAGCCCCAAACTATTCCCATGTAGCTACAACTGTTCATTAGAGTTGAATGTAAGGCTACTTCTACACTAGCGGCAGCCCGGATCCGGCAGGTGAAGGGTCCCTCCGGATCCGTGCTGCCGTGTAGCCAATTTGATTCTTTCCTTGGTATTCATGTTCCTTTGATTTCTGATGTAGGGGGCCACTTTCAGACCTAAATTAGGGGCTTTGGTATATGTTATTAGTGGAGTATCTGACAATATTGGTCCTATTATCTTATCTTTTTTTAGAAGGTACCAATGTTTTTTGATGATTTTTTCAACTTTTTTATATTCTGAATTGAATGGGAGAATAAGTCGGATTTGTTGTTCAATTTCTTCTTCCCTTTTTTCTTTTTGCTGAAAGAAGTAGGTCCTGTTCATTTTCCTAACTTTTTCTAAAGAGTTATTAATTATGATTTGTGGATAAGTTCATCCGAGTCACCAGCCTCATAAATCGCAGGTTAACAGCAGCTCAGATTAGAGACCAGGTCAATGCCACACAGAGTTCTAGTAGCAGACACATCTCTACAAGAACTGTTAAGAGGAGACTGTGTGCAGCAGGCCTTCATGGTAAAATAGCTGCTAGGAAACCACTGCTAAGGACAGGCCACAAGCAGAAGAGACTTGTTTGGGCTAAAGAACACAAGGAATGGACATTAGATCAGTGGAAATCTGTGCTTTGGTCTGATGAATCCAAATTTGAGATCTTTGGTTCCAACCACCGTGTCTTTGTGCGACGCAGAAAAGGTGAATGGATGGACTCTACATGCCTGGTTCTCACCATGAAGCATGGAGGAGGAGGTGTGATGGTGTGGGGGTGCTTTGCTGGTGACACTGTTAGGGATTTATTCAAAATTGAAGGCATACTGAACCAGCATGGCTACCGCAGCATCTTGCAGCGGCATGCTATTCCATCCGGTTTGCGTTTAGTTTGACCATCATTTATTTATCAACAGGACAATGACCCCAAACACACCTCCAGGCTGTGTAAGGGCTATTTGACCAAGAAGGAGAGTGATGGGGTGCTACGCCAGATGACCTGGCCTCCACAGTCACCAGACCTGAGCAGAGTGAAGGCAAAAGGGCCAAAAAGGGCCTAAGCATCTCTTGGAACTCCTTCAAGACTGTTGGAATACCATTTCAGGTGACTACCTCTTGAAACTCATCAAGAGAATGCCAAGAGTGTGCAAAGCAGTAATCAAAGCAAAAGGTGGCTACTTTGAAGAACCTAGAATATAAGACATATTTTCAGTTGTTTCACACTTTTTTGTTAAGTATATAATTCCACATGTGTCAATACATAGTTTTGATGCCTTCAGTGTGAATCTACAATTTTCATAGTCATGAAAATACAGAAAACTCTTTGAATGAGAAGGTGTGTCCAAACTTTTGGTCTGTACTGTATATAAAAGTAAAAAAACGCCCACACCAACCAAAACCATTACAATTATCACCCCATTCATGTGAAACTATACATATTGTATAAAAAAAATGATCCAACACATATAGGCAACTAATTATAATAATTTGCATATTTAAATAATGAGCTATAGTTTGTACAATTTTTTTTTTTAAGTTATTTTTATTCAGTTTCCCCCTAATAAAACAAAAAAAAAAAAAATAGAAGATTCCTACTTTCCTGCTCCCTGCTGTCTCCATCTGCCGGTCCCGGAGCATCTCTCCAGCAAATGATGAAATGCTGTTTGTGGCCACATCATCACTGAAGCCAGTGATTGGCTGGCGCAGTGCATGTGACTATGCCCAAAGCCAGCCAGATGTAAACAGCGCGGGGACTAGAAGATGGAGACAGCAGGGAGCAGGAGAGTATGAATATTCTGTTTCAGGGCCATGCTGCAGGAACGTGTTAAAAGTCATTTTTTACCGAGAAATCGCTACGTTCTTATTACACTGCACGATATTTGGGACAATTACTGGAAACAAGTGTTCATAGGAGCGCACATTCCTGATATCTGGCCTGTATAATCGTGCCGCTGATCAGACGATAAACAAGGAATCAGCTTATTTGTATATTTTATCAGGATGAAAGATGTACAATAATCGTGAGCACATCTCCCTGTGTAATCAGGAATGTGTTACCGATAATCAGTAGAACTGAATGAAGAAGCAATGACGAGCACTGATTAACTTTTTTTTTTTTTTTTGCGGCCCCTTGAAATAGAGTGATGTGACAATTCGGCCCCCAGAGCAAAAAAGGTTGTGCACCCCTAGTATAGACAGTACGATTCAGGGTGGATCGTAGATAGAGCACCTCTCAATCCACTCTCCATCAAGTGGTGTGCCACTATACATTGTATTTATTCTATCAGCTATTAGCTACATCCATGTTTCTCTAGGAAGTGGTTTACAACTCACTCCCTGCATCTAGCTCTCTCCCAGGAGTCTACTGCATTATATATAAGACATAATTCCCTGTATACAAAGCAATTAAGATAAAACAGGGAACCTTCTGACTGATTAATTCTTCAATGTATCATCAATCATTCATGTTTGATGTTTTGCTCTAAGGCTCAAGAAAAAGAAATGTGAAAGTGTGAAAAGTAGAATAATGATAATGTAAATTATTAGGATATCAATACAGCTTGTTCACATCAATGCTATTGATTTATGTTGTTCTGCTACATTACAGGAGCAGAACTACTAAGATAATGGAAGTGTCAGATCCACACTTGAAGTAATGAAACCACGCACTCACAAAATTGTATGCCAAAATAAAGAGTTTTTTAATGTTTTGCTTCGTGTCACCAACACATCCAATAAGTGCAAAAAAAGGAAAAAAAAGAGGGGTGTAGCCAGTGAAATTAACACTCCAGTCAAATGTCCGTATATAGTATTAGGATTATACTCAGGCTTGCGATTGCTTTACTTTTGACGTTTCGGTCAAAATACGACCTTTCTCAAAGAATCGCTGAAAAATAAAATATAGTATAAATATACCAGAAACTGGAGTGTGATATGAAAAACAAAATCCATAATAGAACAAAAATAAATGCAAGTTAAAAATGAGGTAGGACACACTGGGTGATTGGAGAAAATGAATAGTAGCAATATGATAGCAAAATAATGTCAAAGTATAGAGTAGTAACAGGCTGGTGGCTGAAACAAGGAAACAAGACCTAATGGCTAAAGAAATGGAGAATCAAGTAGAGTGCAGTAAATGGCGAGCAAGAAGGACATGTAAAAATGGAGGAGAACAGGAGAAGTGGAAGCAGTAGGTACCTGAAGGCTGGCTGGAGAACACGTGGTAACTGGAGACGGCGTCCCACGTGGAGGACGCTGGTGTGGGGAGCTAAGCGCTATGTTACAGGACGTATTCAACTGCCGGCGCAGTAGGGAGGAAGTCCGGCCAAAGGACGTGGGAGGCATGCGCAGTAAGCGCTGGAGATGGCGGCAGCCATCTTGGATGAAGGCGAGGGTGTGGGAGGCTGCGCTTGCGTATTGGGAGGCAGAGGTAGCGGTGGTTATAATACAAATGGGCAATGCAATAGAGCAATGAAAGAGGCAAGACTAATGAATGGGGAGAGGGGGAAAAGAACGAGAGAGGTGAATGGAAGAAGGGGAATAGGAAATAAGATGAAAGAAAGCAATAGAGAGATGAATGGAAAAATAAGAAAGATAAATGGAAAAAAGAAAATATAAAAGTAAAAATAAAAATAAGAATAAATAATAAAAAAGTGGATAATAGGAAAAAAGAAAAAATGGAGAAAATGAAAAAATTTTATAAAAATGAAAAAAGAGTAATGGGAAAAAAGGGGGAAAAAAGAAAAAGAAATAGGAAAAATGAAAAGAGAAAAATAAAGGAAAAATGTTGTATTCACGATTAAGTCCGCAGGGCGAGAGTGTGTTCAAAGTGTGGATCCAAAAAGATTCTCGTTTTTTAAGTAATGCAATATGGTTGCCTCCACATCTTGGTCTGTGTACTTGTTGGATGACTTGGTATTTAAGTTGTGCGCCGCTATGTCCGGCTTTCTTGAAGTGGTCAGGTAGTGGGAGCCATGTTTTATTACATCTGATTGTAGATTTGTGACTTGAAATTCTATCATGGATTGCTTGGGTGGTTTCACCGACGTAAAGTAGGCCGCAGGGACATTTTATTAGATACACAACAAAATTGGAGTCACACGTAAAGAAGTTGTCAGGACTGGCGGTCATGGCGCCCGTGCCGCTGGTCCTGCCTCTGACACTGCGAGGGCCAGGGACGCGGCGGGTACGCAAGCCCACTCGCGTTCTCGGTCACTAGGTTCACGCCAGAGAACCTAGGTGTTTCATCCGTCAGCTCTGCTATGCAGACCGGGTCACCGTGGGGTTAATCTTGTGCTCAGGAGTCTCTCCTCCCCTTCACCTGTGGGAGTGGGATTCCTAGCTGCATTTAAACCCAGCAGTAACTATCATGTCTGCCAGTGTTTGAGGTTCTCTTCACCAGCTACTCTAGTGACTTTTGTGATCTGCTATTTTGACTCCTGTTGTTCTCTGACCCTTGGCGTGTTTTTTGACTACTCTTTTGATTGCTGATTTTGCTCCTGACGTACTCTCCTGGTTTGACTCGGCTTCCTGACTACCCTATTTTGTATTTGTCTGTCTTGTGTGTCTTCCTTTCCCTGCACCTTATTTCAGTGTATTTCGCAGTCATCGTGGTTGTCGCCCCACGGTTTAGCGTGGGTGGGGCAATAGGCAGGGACAGAGGTTGGGGCGAGCTCAGGGCTCACGTTCCTCCGTTGTCTGTGTACCCCAACCCTAACAGAAGTCCTTGATTGCAAAAGCTTTACCCGTGTGTAGATGGTGGAAAAATTTCCCTTTCAGTACATTAGTGCAGCTGGCACAATGAAGACATGGGAAGGTACCTTGTTTCTGAGTGTGAAGGAAGAGTTTCCTGGGTATTTTGGATTGACTGCCTATGCCAGCCCTAATTAGATGGTTACGGATGTTTCTAGGTCTTTTTAAACACATGAGTGCGGGATTTTTTAAATCAGCCACTGTGGGATAGGCTCTATGAAGAAGGGGCCAATGTTTGCGGATTACTTGTTGCAATTTGGGTGCTATGGGGTGATACGTGTGTATGAAGGCAACTCTATTGTTGTTGGTAGGTTTCATGCATTCTTGTTGGGGGTTGTGACTTGCAAATTTTTCTTTTTCTTTTTGGAGTAATGTGTCAGGGTACCCTCACTCTTTGAATTTATTGCTCATTTTTGACAATTGGTATTCTTTTTGTGTAGGATCTGATACAATGCGGTTAACTCTGGTAAATTGTGATCGTGGCAAGGACCTTTTAGTACTGGAGGGATGATAGCTGGTGTAATCAAGAAGACTGTTTCCATCTGTAGATTTAGTATATAGGTCAGTGGACAATTGGCTGTTGGTGTCCTTGATGATCAGGGTATCGAGAAAACTGATAGAATTGGACTCAAAATGAAGTGTGAATGTAAGTTCAGGTCTAATGTGGTTTAGATTATTGACAAAATGGGTCAAGGTGTCAGGTGGACCAGTCCAGATGCAAAAAATGTCGTCGATATAACGATGCCAACAAAGAGCGTATTGTTTAAATAGCTCATCCTGATATACAAAATCAGATTCAAACTGGGCCATGTACGTATTCACGTAAGGGGGCGCGACATTAGAGCCCATGGCTGTGCCGCATATCTGCTTATAATAGGTGTCGCTAAATAAAAAATAATTTTCTCTGAGTACCAGAGAAAGGAGATCCAGGCAAAAGTTGATGGAATCTGAACTTAGGGTGGTATAATTGGTAAGAATGCTATGTGTAGCTTCAATACCCAGGTCATGTCTGATGGAAGTGTACAGACTATTGACGTCAAATGTGACTAATAGACTGGTTGGAGGAATTATTGCTAAATTGTGCAAGATGGTCAAAAAGTGCCCCGTGTCTAAAATTAAGTCTTCATTGTGCCAGCTGCACTAATGTACTGAAAGGGAAATTTTTCCACCATCCACACACGGGTAAAGCTTATGCAATCAAGGACTTCTTTACGTGTGACTCCAATTTTGTTGTGTATCTAATAAAATGTCAGTGAAACCACCCAAGCAATCTGTGATAGAATTTCAAGTCACAAATCTACGATCAGATGTAATAAAACATGGCTCCCACTACCTGACCACTTCAAGAAAGCCGGACATAGCGTCGTACAACTTAAATACCAAGTCATCGAACAAGTACACAGACCAAGACGTGGAGGCAACCATATTGCATTACTTAAAAAACGAGAATCTTTTTGGATCCACACTTTGAACACACTCTCGCCCCGCGGACTTAATCGTGAATACAACATATTGTATTAAGTTTTTGAGGCTCAATGACTTTTCCGCTGCTTACACTATCCATTAATCATTTTTTCATTTTTTACAGATGCGTTAATTCCTCCTTTTTTGATAGTCCAGGAAGTATGAGATATTTTTTTCTCTCCTTCCTTCTTTAACCATTTTACTTTTTATTTTATTGTTATTATTATTATTTATTATTATTAATTTTTTTTTCATTTTTTCTTTATTTTTTCTCTTTTCATTTTTCCTATTTCTTTTTCTTTTTCCCCCTTTTTTCCCCATTCCTCTTTTTTCATTTTTTCACTTTATCATTTTTCCATTTCTTATAAAATTTTTTCATTTTCTCCATTTTTTCTTTTTTCCTATTACCCACTTTTTTTTATTATTTATTCTTATTTTTTTATTTTTAGGGCTTGTTTCCTTGTTTCAGCCTCCAGCCTGTTACTACTCTATACTTTGACATTATTTTGCTATCATATTGCTACTATTCATTTCCTCCAATCACCCAATGTGTCCTACCTCATTTTTAACTTGCATTTCTTTTTGTTCTATTATGGTTTTTGTTTTTCATATTACACTCCAGTTTCTGGTATATTTATGCTATATTTTATAGCGATTCTTTGAGAAAGGTCGTATTTTGACCAAAACGTCAAAAGTAAAGTAATCGCAAGCCTGAGTATAATCCTAATACTATATACGGAGATTTGACTGGAGTGTTAATTTCACTGGCTACACCCCCACTTTTTTAATTTTTTCCTTTTTTACACTTATTGGATGTGTTGGTGACACAAAGCAAAACATAATTTCACTGGCATACAATTTTGTGAGTGTGTGGTTTCATTACTTAATTTTGATTTGGGGATAATCCCCTTATACCACAGCACCCGTCATAGAAGTGGAGTGCATGTCCTATCTATTTCATTAAGATCCACACTTGAGGCAAAAAACTATAATGGGTCCATCTGGTTTTCCATTCGGGAGTCCTAAGTTTTAGTTGACAAAATAATCCATGCAGGACTTTTGTGTCAGGCATTTTGGATTCTGTGATGAAGGCCCCCAACAAACCATCCAATGCAGTGCTAATACTACAATTTTATATAGTTTTGTGTATTATATTGTTATGTGTTTTGTATATTATTGTTGTTTGTTCCAGCAAGGAATGATTAGCAAAGTTTAGCAAGGAAGAGGGCTAATCACCCTGTTCCTCCCCTCTTGGTAGCAGTGGGCTGGTCTTGCTTCCTGCCAGGAGAGGGAGTTCCTGTGTTTCCAGTGAGAGAAGAGGAAGCGCACTGCAGAGCTCCTGCTCCTGTAAAAGGTTCTCCAGACAAATCAACTTGATTGTCCTCATGCAAATCCTTGAGAAGACAGACAGCATAGTGAAAAGCTACAACCAGTATTTGAAGACACTGCTGTGAGGTGATAGACTACAGCTAAGACACCCATCACCCAAATACTACTAGGCCAGTACAATTCTAGTGCTAAACTGCAGCCTCTGTAATCCTTACTGGTGCCAGAAAATTGAACTTGGAAATTTCTGATGTTGAATATACCTGAAGTTCTACATTACACTTAGTAAAAAAAGACTGTTATACACTTACTTCTGGCCTCATTCTTCAGAAGTTCTTTCCTCTGCACTGATATTCAGAGTGCAATGGCCTAAAGGAGTATACCATGAAAGAACACTTCATCAGAGCCACTACCACTCCCATCCTCTGCACTGGACTTGCTGCATGTGAACACAGGTAAATTGGAGGCAAAGCACAGCAATGGTGATACCATTTAATGCCATTGTTATAGTGAAGAATACAAAATTATTCAGAACTAGGCCACATTATTAAGCTTATTCACATGGCAACCATCAGAACACGAGTACCAAATACTTCCTTAGATAAATACTTTATTAGTCATTTAAAATACAAATTAATACCAAATCAGATCAGGGAATCCAAAAAACGACGCCTGGCACATCAATACATATTATAATTGCAATATATGTATAAATATGATACAATTCCTATAATGCCCTAGTAAGATATCAGGCAGATATTAGAGGTCACTACTTAATAACATTCATACTATATGGCATCAATGTGTCTGCTACTCATAGCTGTATACCAATAGTGACCTGCAAGCTCGACTAACAGTGGCTATTGTATCAGGAACACGTCATATATACTGCACACAGGGGCTACGATCATATCAAAGTGAAATAACGATAACCTACCCACAACAATGCTAGAAGACACCAGGTGCCCCCCCCTCGACGCGCGTTTCGCGTATTTGCTTCTTCTAGGAGGAGAGGCCAGGGAAATATCGCAACGAATATTTAAAGTGCCAGGGGACCACTCATATCACTAAGATGACATCATGTGATTAGAAGGCATTTCGGATCGTAATCGCGGCGCATGTCCAATCAACACCATCAACGTCAATAGTGCTTCCGCCCTCTCCCCGAGGCCAAACTCCGGGAAGGGCAGCCGCACGTCAGTTACTGACATGCGCTGCCTGTTACCAGAATCTCACCTCATTGGAAAAGGAAACCGAAGCACCGCGATAGTGAGATCAGACATGCGCACATTATCCGCTACAAGAAGAGAAACTCTAAAGTAGCACAGACAAATTTATTAATCTCCTTATGTATATGGGGCCAATTACACTAATATCTACGGCTAGATAACCTTCATGAAAATGCTATAATTAATATATATCTTGATAAATGCATTAAAAACCATAACCCTAATATATAAAAAATATTGTGAATAGTGAAAAAACCACTACATGATCGATACAAATACCACACATATCACAACAATAACATTAAAATCAATATAATGATGAATCATATTCACCTAACACACAAAAACATGTGTATATAGTGAAGACAATCAAGTATAAAAAATAAATACGTGAAAAATTTAAGTACAATATAAAAAACAGGATAGTAGTTCATGTATGACAGAAAAGTGCATCAAAGTGCATAAAGAAGATAAAGCATCCAGTGAAAAAAATATGTATAAATAACCATGTCACAATTCATTTGTATAAGTGTATGTTACTCCAATACCTGCCAACCACAGCAAGGTCAGTTCCATAATATATTATCATAAAGTGCATCAAGTGCAAAAAAAAAAAAAGGGATTATTCTTGATAAATATCACAATTCATTTATATACGCCACAAGAAAATCAGTCCCAATTAATAAAAACATCAAAAATTATTTAAAGATGTCTGCTATTCAGCTACTTCTTTATCCTATATAATGTATCAAGACCCATATCCAACGATGATGTTCAAAGTGCTTCACATTATCTCAATCCCCTTAGATCACTTTTATATCCGTCTAAAAAGAAAAACAACAATTAACAAATTATACAAAACATGTTAAAAACAATTAAAAAATAATATAAAACAATTTCCCCTGTAACTGATACTACAACCTACAAAAACGCACTGAACCCTAAATTTTCATTCAATCCTCTTGGTGCCATAGACCCCAACCTGAAGATCCACTTACTTTCCAGCTGGGCCAATTTTTTCGCCTTATCCCCTCCTCTGGATCCTAAATGGATCATATCAATGCCTTTAAATCGCAACAGGTTCGGGTTACTATTATGAAACAACTTAAAGTGCTTAGGTATTGTTTTCAAACAAGTCAGATTTTCTTCATCCTCAGCCTTCTCAATATCCCTCACATGTTCCCTTATCCTTTTTCGCAATTCACGTGTGGTGAGTCCTATGTAGATCTTTTTACATGGGCACATAGCATGATAGACAACTCCTGTGGATGCACATGATATATATTCCCTATTCCAGTAGACCTTTACATTATCTATGTCCGTAAAAGAATCCAATCTCTCTATATTTTTACAGGCTTTGCATGACCCGCAAGAAAATGAGCCCTTTATTCCTTCCCCATCCTGTGTAGTAATGTCCGGTACATAATGACTATGCACCAACATATCTTTAAGATTCCTGGACCTTCTGGCCGTCATCAATGGTCTCTCTGCAATACATTTCCTCAATACTGAATCCGTTAGCAAGACTTCCAGAGAATCGGGAGAATCATGTATGATAGACCAAAAATAGCTAAACAGTACTTCAGCCTGAAGAAGCAGAACAGGGTACACTTTACTGCCCAGGAAAACTGCTCAAGTTAATGCTGAATAATGTCCAGTTGCACTTGGTATTTTCTGCTGCCACTTTTTGAATAAGAGAGAACAGCATCAGCACAAATGTGTGGGTACAGCCAATTAGTCATCATGTTTCTGCATACAGTGGATAATAAAAGGAGAGAAAGTATACAGATACAACTTTTTGAATTCACTCCTGGTTTTGGCTTCCATGCAGAATCCTGACCATGTGGTCATAGTCGTATCCTTATGAAGTCTTCATACATAGTCAACATGCAAACATCAACATTTGCTCTTCATTCAAACAGTATATGATATAACTGAATAAAACACTAACAAATTGGCTTAGTAGTAATGTATTAATTAAACGGAAATTACATATTTGCCATTTCCTGGTGTAGAAAAAGTGCTTTTCCCCTTGGTTTAGTAACAATACTAAAATATAGGTGAAGTTCTTGTCATCTTCCAGAAGGTGGCAGAAAATCACACATCTGAGGTTTCTCGTCCAGTTTACATCACAGTTGTCATCAGAGTCTAAGACACACTTTGCTAATGCAGTGGAAGGTTTCCTTATTATTGAAAGCATTTATAAAGACTCTTCACTTTTTGTGATCATAAAGCTCATGGCGAGTGTGTATTACAGCAAACAAATCCTCAATTACTATATGATAAAGCTTGCCATTGCTTTCTTATAACCACCAATCACCTTTTTATTATACACATAGGCCCACATTTATTAAGTTGGGTGTTTTATATGCTAGTGTTAAATAAATATTTGCTGGAGTAAATTGGAACAAATGAAAGGAATTTTACACCTCTTATTGGTGCATTTTGGTCTGTTCTAAAGACGGAAAATTAAATCTATCGGGTCTAGATTTGCACTAAAATGTGCACCATTTTCTGGCTTTAGAATTAATCTAAAATGTTGTTACCTTCTTCTGCATTTTTCAGAGCTGGTGAGCGCCAAGAAAAGTTTGCAACAAAAAAAAAATGATGTAGTATGACAAAAAAGTTTAGCAAATCATTTACACATTCCTCACCCTCAATCCCGTATTGTAATCAGTTTGTGCTGGTGAAGGACAAGATGCTGATATGATGCCACAACATATGCAGCACCAGCCTCAGGGCAGTTTTATTAAGAGTTTCATATTCCATGCATTTGCGGATCGGATGGGGCTGCAAAAGAGATGGACAGCACACCATGTACTGTCCATATCCATATGTCCGTTCTGCAACCCCGTGAAAAAAGGCTGGAACATTTGTGGACAAGAATAGGCATTTGTTACACAGTGTGGGACCTTCCGAAGGGGAAAATGCACAAGGCCCATATCTGTGTTTTGTGGATCTGCGATTTGCGGACTGCTAAAGGCATACGGTCATGTGAATGTGAGCGTTAAACTGAATTTCGCCAAAGTTAAATTCACCTCTTACTAAATGTTTGCATATCTTGGGCTGTGATAAAGACAGCAGTTTAAATCTGCAATTGATATGAACAGGGACAGTTTCTATTGTAATTAACAAATCTATAGGACCAAAGGTGAACCCATCCCCTCCAACTTAACTTCATGAGAAAGTTTATAACTTTTAGTGTGAAAACGATATGTAATAAAATGTACTGCTTTATTTAAACGTGACAACAGTATCTTGAAGTTAAACATCGGGTGTGCACACTCCCGGCCGCGTACCGGCTCCCCCCAACAATTAGCCAACTTGCCCACTAACCACCACTTTTTCACTTTTTACATTTGCCATTTTCAGTTCTCATTAAAATTTATCTATTTATTATATCATCTAAAATAGCTAAGGAAGTGAATTAAAAACCCAGTGCAACTACCGCTATACAACTGATTATGATTGCCATGTCATACACTAGAAGAGGTGAAGTGAGGGGGCACAATGGGGGCATTACTACTGTGTTATACAAGCTACTGCTTACAGGGCAAGCAAAGCGCCCCCTGCTGGGGATTTAACAGGGACAGTTTCTATCTCTTATTTATGTGATTTTTTTCTTTATCACCACAGTGACCTTGTTCCAGATCCAGCAAACATCATGTCGACACTCCAACGAAACCTTGCATGCAGTAGGATGTCTTGATTCGTTCATTCATTGAAAGGTTTATTGGCACCACCATGTACCCTATGACAGATTTTTTGTTGTTTCCCCTCTGCCCTGCCAGAGGATTAGCCTAATTTATGAGTTATATGCACTTCCAGCAGTCTGTGCGCCTGCAGTAAAAACTACTTGGGCCCCTGACTGGAGTAGTTTTACTTCTCTTTTATGCCTGTTTTTAGGCATAAAAGTAAATGTGTCTGGGTCGGAGGTCAGGCTCCCCTCACGCACTCGCCACTCCTAAATAGTTGGAAAAAGGGGGATTGCTGCTACTATTATGCCTAAAACAGGAGTTTTCTATTATATTATTAAAATTTATGTTTTAAGTTTTTTTCCCCCAGCGAAGATCGGGGGAGCTGGATGTAGTGATGCCTCCGCCTCTGTACTTAGGAGTGGTACAGGGCTGCCGCATATTAGTTCCTATGGAGAGCTTGCTTGTGACAGAATATGGCAATGCAAAGAATTTTTTTTTTCAAAGATTCTAATTTCTTTTCAGCATTAAAACACAAGAAAAACTATACATATGTGGTATCGTTGTAATCATACTGACTCGAAGAATAAAAATAACAGGTCAGTTTTACCGCATAGGAAATGGTATTTTAAAAAATGATGGCAGAATGCTGTTATTTTTTTTTTTAATTCCACCCCATTTGGAATTTTTTTCCAACTTCCCACCACATTATGCAACCGTAAATGTTGCCATTAGAAACTGCATCGTGTCCTGCAAAAATAAGCCCTCATATGGATATGTGAATGAAAAAAATTTTAAAAAGTTATGACTTTGGGAAAGCTGGGAGTGAAAAATGAAAATGAAAAAAACAGAAAGTCACCAGGTCTTGAAAGTAGTAAAAAGTAATTATAACAAACTATATATATTTGGTATTGCTGTAATAGTTATTTAACTTCTCCTGCAAAAAGCAAGCCCTCATACGGGTATATCTTCAAATCCATCCATATTTTTATTGCCTAGTCTGAATGAAGTTTTGTAACTACCTGTGAGGGGCTGTCTCCTGCAGGTGAAGAAATGCCCACCCACTTGTTGACTGACAATGCTGGACATCTCTCCCAGTCCTGACAATCTCACACCTGCACCAAGTAGAAGTGTGAGAGCAGATGCTCTGTCTCCACTTTGGAAGCAGTGACTGCTCATGCGCCGCTACCTGGAAGTGTGGGCGGATTGGCCATAGACCCTACAGGGAAATTTTCCAGGGGGCCACTTAATCCCTGCTCTTGGCCATCAGCAAGGTACATAAAAACCTGATGCTCTCTGCATGAATTAATGTAGGAGTATGTACCTGGCCAGACGCAGGTTCCTTCCCGAATTCAATGATACAGCTTCATACTGTGGGGCAGGCAACTGTATTTGGTGCTGCCCTGTGGTATTTAGTTTGACTGATGCAAGTATTTAGTGCTGCACTGTCATTTCTGGTTCTGCTAGGGCAGTATGTTGTGCTGCACTATGGTATTTGGTTCTGCTGGGTGGTATTTTGTCTTGGACTACAGTATTGATGGCCACACCTACTTCTGTTGTCCCACCTTCTATCAATTTGGCACAAGACTATTTTTTAGCTTTTTTTCAAGGGCCACTTTAAGTTCCCAGTCCACCCGTAGTGGTGCAGGTGCAAGTTTGACAGGACTGGGAGGGGTGTCCAACCCTGTGAAGCCACAGGCAGGTGGGCACTTCTTTACCTGTGGGGACAGCTCCTCACAGGCAATGAACTCTTGCTAATGAGACAAATTGATTTGTTAGAATCAGTTTGCTCATCCCTATTTGTAACTGACCAAATAATAATAATAGACCATATTAGTCTATGGAAACCAATTGCCCATTGATTTCAATATGATGTGTTAAATTCTCTAGGGGAAAGTGACTTATACTCAGTGGTTTTCCCAATTATAGGAGATAATTATAGGGGGTTCCAGTAGATCTACTTACACTCATAGTATTTGTACTTGCAATCCCTTAGGGCCCTATTAGACCACATGATTTTTGGGCCTATTATCAGGAACAAGCGTTCATAGGAATCTACACTTCAAATGACCCTGGCAGACATGTGGTTTATGAGCTGCCTTTATAACAATTAGCCAACCACCACTTTTTAGATTTGCCATTTTCAGTGCTCATTAAAATGTATCTATTTATTATATTATCTAAAATAGCTAAGGAAGTAAATAAAAAAACCCAGTGCAACTACTGCTATACTACTGATTATGATTGTCATGTCATACACTAGAAGAGTTGAAGTGAGGGTGAACAATGTGGATATTCCTACTGTGAGGGGACACAATGTGGGCATTACTACTGTGAGAGGGAAAAATGGGGGCATTACTACTGTGAGGGGGCACAATGTGGATATTACTACTGTGAGGGGACACAATGTGGGAATTACTACTGTGAAAGGGCAAAATAGGGGCATTACTACTGTGAGGGGGCACAATGTGGGCATTGCTACTGTGAGAGGGCACAATGGCGTCATTACTACTGTGAGGGGCACAATGTGGGCATCACTACTGTGAGAGGGGTATAATGTGGAGTACACTGCTACAGATGGATCTGGATAGACTGGAGGCTTGGGCAGAGAAGTGGCAGATGAGGTTTAACACTGACAAATGTAAGGTTATGCATATGGGAAGGAATAATGCAAGTCACCAGTACATACTAAATGGTGAAATATTAGGTAACTCTGACATGGAAAAGGACCTAGGAATTTTAGTGAACAGCAAACTAAGCTGTAGAAACCAGTGTCAGAAGGCTGCTGCCAAGGCCAATAAGATAATGGGTTGCATCAAAAGAGGCATAGATGCCCGTGATGAGAACATAGTCCTGCCACTTTACAAATCACTAGTCAGACCACACATGGAGTACTGTGCACAGTTCTGGGCTCCTGTGAACAAGGCAGACATAGCAGAGCTGGAGAGGGTTCAGAGGAGGGCAACTAAAGTAATAACTGGAATGGGTGGACTACAGTACCCAGAAAGATTATCAAAATTAGGCTTATTCACTTTTGAAAAAAGACGACTGAGGGGAGATCTAATAACTATGTATAAATATATCAGAGGTCAGTACAGAGATCTCTCCCATGATCTATTTATCCCCAGGACTGTGACTGTGACGAGGGGACATCCTCTGCGTCTGGAGGAAAGAAGGTTTGTACACAAACATAGAAGAGGATTCTTTACGGTAAGAGCAGTGAGACTATGGAACTCTCTGCCTGAGGAGGTGGTGATGGTAAGTTCACTAAAAGAGTTCAAGAGAGGCCTGGATGTATTTCTGGAGGGTAATAATATTACTAGAGATGGGTTGTTCCAAGGAGGAATTCTGATTGCCTGATTGGAGTCGGGAAGGAATTTTTTTCCCTAAAGTGGGGAAAATTGGCTTCTAACTCACAGGGTTTTTTTGCCTTCCTCTGGATCAACTTGTAGGAAAACAGGCCGAACTGGATGGACAGATGTCTTTTTTCGGCCTTATAAACTATGTTACTATGTATGTTACTATGTTACTACTGTTAGTGAGTATAATGTGGGCATTACTACTGTGTGGTAGCACAAAGGGGAAAGCAATGACCTATATTACCTGTTATACATTGTAATGGCTAGGTCTTACAGGGCCTGCACAGTGCCCCCTGCTGGGGATTTAACATTGACAGTTACCATCCCTTGTTAATGTGATTATTCTTTTTGCTCTACCACCACAGTGACCTTGTTCCAGATCCAGCAGACATCTCGCCGACACACCAGCGAAACCTTGCATGTGGTAGGACAACTTAGTTCGTTCATTCATCTAAAGGTGCATTGGCACCACCATGTACCCTATGATAGATTTTATCAGGTGTACATATTGGGGGTCATTTACAAAAACTGGCTTTTTGTGCCAATCTTTGTTTCTCCTCTGCACTGCTGGAGCATTAGCCTAATTTATGAATTATATGCACCTCCAGCAGTCTGTGCGCCTGCAGTAAAAACTACTTGGGCCCCTAACTGGAGTAGTTTTTACTTCTCTTTTATGCCTGTTAGGCATAAAAGTAAATATGTCTGAGACAGGCTCCCATCACGTACTCGCCACTCCTAAATAGTTGCAAAAAGGGGGCTTGCTACTACTATTATGCCTAAAACAGAAGTTTTCTATTATATTATTAAAATTTATGTTTCAAGTTATTCACCCATAACCCTAAGAGGGCTGTGTGGGGTTGGGCAAGTATATTTATGCATTGGGTGGATTTACTGTAGAGGCATGGTATAAAAATCATTTCTTATATTGTCCTTCTTTCTGATCTAATAAAGTTGGGTGGTAAGTGTGGGGGGTGCTGTACTGAATCCTTTCTCCGGGTGCAGGAAAGCGTAGCTACACCTTTGGCCAGATCTCTGGTGTCTTCAGAGGTATGGGCAGTGAACCGACCAAGCGTTCATAGGAAAACTCATTCCCATAAATTTTCCCCATATAACCAAACAGATGATAAATGAGAAAACGATTGTTTGTCGGCTGATGAGCACAAAATATTTACATTTGTTATTGTATTAGGCCTCATGCACTCGCCTGTATTTTTAGTCAGTCTCCCATCCTCTATCTTTGCAGGTCACTCACGGACCAATTCATTTCTATGGGTCCACATAAAAATAGATAGAACACAGATGTCATCAGTGTGCTGTCCACATCTGTGTGGCTGAACCACAATTATAGAACATCTCCCATTCTTGTCTGTTTTGTGGACAAGGATAGCCATTTTTATAAGGAAATTGTGGCATGCACACAGACACTATCTGTGGACCACAAAACAGATACGGTTGTGTGTATAAGGCCTTAAAGAAATTATTGGAGCAGAACAATGGAGTTAACTGGCGCTGGTGTGAACCCAGACTTAGATGTTTTTAACACTAATACAACAAAAATAAAGAATCTGAAATGCATGTCATCAAAGGGAAATGTAACAATGCAGGATTCCTTACAACCCACATCAGATGAATATCCCAATAACACATTACAAGGAAGTTATTATACGCAAATTTTTTCTGCAGAAGATCTTACAAAAATACATAAAAATTACTCTACAATTGCAAAACATTGCTTACATTTTATATTATTTCTTAGTCATTTCAGTTAAAGAATCTAGCCAAATCTCCAGTGTGAATTCTGAATCAGACCGCTTTATTGCTCTTTGTAATCATATTTGTAATCATGGATAGATATATCTTCAATTCATTCTTTTTAATTTTTTTTGTTATAGTTATATAGTTATAATGTTATATAGTTATAGTTTAATGCTCCATGTTATACTATCTCATTTTTCATAAAGTATCACATGATATGTTGTTGTTGGGCAGCAGTGTTACATTTTAATCTGCATAAAATGTCACCCTTTTTTAAGCTGCCTTTACACAAAGCAGCTCCTACAGCTGGATCCACATGCAGCTCACCGCTAACTGATGGGCCACAATTGTAATTCTCGGCCAGCATATGGACATGTTATTTGTTTCATTTCGCAGTGAGTTGCCTGTGAATCGTGCCGATTCGTCGATCAACAGCGTTATTATCTAGCCAATCCAAATCCGAATCATCAGCTGAGAAGATATAAGGCTACTTTCACACTTGCGTTTGCAGGATCCGTTTGTGAGATCCGTCCAGGCTCTCACAAACGGATCCGTCATGATAATACAACCGTCTGCATCCGTTCTGAACGGATCCGTTTGTATTATCTTTTACATAGCAAAGACGGATCCGTCTTGAACTCCATTGAAAGTCAATGGAGGACGGATCCGTTTTCTATTGTGTCAGACAAAACGGATCCGTCCCCATTGACTTACATTGTGAGTCATGACTAGAGATGAGCGAGCACTAAAATGCTCGGGTGCTCGTTATTCGAGTCGAACTTTTCCCGATGCTCGGGTGCTCGTTTCGAATAACGAACCCCATTGAAGTCAATGGGAGACTCGAGCATTTTTGCAGGGGACCAAGGCTCTGCCTAGGGAAGGCTGGGTGAAAACCTGGAAACCTCAGAAAATGATGGGGCAGCAGGGGCAGCATGCATGGATGCCTCTGAGGCTGCCTAACCCCACCATTACCCCAAATTCTCCTAGTGGGGCATGTGTGGTATCGATTCTTCTCAGTTTAAAATCGTATACGTCCCCTATCTTGGGACCATATATTTCATGGATTTTTCGAACATGGAAAAGGAAAAAGAGCTTGTTCTGGCCAGGGGAGTGTCTTTTCTACTGCAGCTAAGGGGACGTGTCCATGCTCTGCCTATCACAGGTCAGGAGGCAATTAAAAGAAGAACCAAAAAAAAAATCAGTACAATATCTAATACGTCCCCTATCCGGGTAAATTGTTTGGAGAGAGGGCCTGTAGGTGGGGGGCAGGCTGGGGGGAGGAGGTTGAGCTGGAAGAGCCAGAGGAGTGCCCCCTGGGCTAGCGTGTGTGGTGGTGACAACAGCCGGATGGATTTGGAAAAACTTTAGCATCAACCGGTACGGTATGTATTCTTCTGAGTTTAATACCGTATACGGCACCTATCCGGAAAAATAGTTTGGAGAGAGAGAAAGAGAGGAAAAAGACGTGCAGTATGGAGCAATTACACGGAAACTATTAGATTAGGCAGACTTGGTCTGCTTAATTGCAACCCAGACAAATGAGAGAAAGAGAGGAAAATGACGTATTTTTAAAAGTGACGTTCAGTATAGATCAAGTGTGGTATGTGTTCTATGTATACTACTCAGTTTAATACCGTATATGGCAGCTATCCGGAAAAATAGTTTGGAGAGAGAGAAAGATAGGAAAAAGACGTAAATTGTTTGGAGAGAGGGCCTATAGGTGGACCTCCGGAAAAATTGTTTGGAGAGAGGGCCTGTAGGTGGACCTCCGGAAAAATTGTTTGGAGAGAGGGCCTGTAGGTGGACCTCCGGAAAAATTGTTTGGAGAGAGGGCCTGTAGGTGGACCTCCGGAAAAATTGTTTGAAGAGAGGGCCTGTAGGGGGCCCTCCTGAAAAATTGTGGTAAAAGAGTGCCAGTTGGACCTCTAAAAAATGGCGTTTTTTTAGTCAGCGTTTGGCAAAGACGAAGGATGGAGGAGGAGGAGTAGGAGGAGTAGAGAAGAGGAATCGGATACGTAAGTAATGTTAATCTTTAGCTGCTTTCCCCCGGAGGAGATTTGAATTCCGGTGAAATCCAGGCTTTGTTCATTTTAATAAGCGTCAGCCTGTCAGCGCTGTCAGTTGACAGGCGTGTACGCTTATCGGTGATGACGCCACCAGCTGCACTGAATACCCGCTCTGACAGCACGCTAGCGGCAGGGCAGGCCAGCACCTCCAAGGCGTACAGCGCCAGTTCAGGCCACGTGTCCAGCTTTGAAACCCAGTAGTTGTATGGAGCAGAGTGATCATGCAGGACGTTGGTATGGTCAGCTAGGTACTCCCTCACCATCTTTCTGTACAGCTCCCCCCTACTCTGCCTAGACTGGGGACAGGTGACAGTGTCTTGCTGGGGTGACATAAAACTTGCAAAGGCCTTGGAGAGCGTTCCCCTGCCAGTGCTGGACAAGCTGCCTGCTCGCCTCCTCTCCCCCGCTACTTGGCCCACAGAACCATGCTCTCTGCCGCTAGTGGCGTCAGATGGGAAGGATTGTTTCAGCTTGTGTACCAGGGCCTGTTGATATCTATTCACTCTCATACTCCTTTCCTCTGCAGGGATGAGAGTGGAAAGGTTCTGCTTGTACCGTGGGTCCAGGAGAGTGAACACCCAGTAATCGGTGTTTGAAAAAATGCTTCTAACGTGAGGGTCACGGGATAGGCAGCCTAACATGAAGTCTGCCATGTGCGCCAGAGTTCCAACACGTAAGAATTCCCTCTCCTCACTGGCCTGACTCTCCATTTCCTCCTCCTCCAAGTCCTCCTCTTCAGCCCATACACGCTCAAGAGTTAAGGACTGAGCACTGGTACCCTCTTCTGTCTCGCCGACATTCTCCTCATCCCCCTCCTCCGATACGCGCTGAGAAACAGACCGGAGGGTGCTCTGGCTATCAAGCGACGTATCTTCCTCCACCGTCTCTTGTGACAAGCGCAAAGCATCCGACTTGATGCTGAGCAGTGAGTTTTTCAACAGGCAAAGCAGCGGGATGGTGAGGCTGATAATGGCGGCATCGCCGCTGACCATCTGTGTTGACTCAAAGTTGCTCAACACCTGGCAGATATCAGACATCCACGTCCACTCCTCATTGTAGACTTGAGGAATCTGACTGACCTGACTACCAGTTCTGGTGGAAGTTGACATCTGGCAGTCTACAATCGCTCTGCGCTGCTGGTAAACTCTGGATAACATGTTTAATGTTGAATTCCATCTCGTGGGCACGTCGCACAACAGTCGGTGAGCGGGCAGTTGTAGGCGGCGCTGCGCTTCCCTGAGAGTGGCAGCATCTGTGGTGGACTTGCGGAAATGCTGTGTGGAACCATTCTGTGTGTCACAATTCAGCTGTCCACTCACCACAAACCACAATTTGTATTTTCTGTCCAGGTGACCTATATTGTACGTCACGTAATTAAAAAAGGTCTTTTGCTCTCCCTGACACAGCTACATTAGAAAAATCTGAGTGCGACATTTTTCTGGGTTGCAGTCAAAATAGCCACAGTCAGCAGGGGCTGAGTTTGGTCTCTGATATTTTCTGCACGTCACGTTAAAAAAAATATATATAAAAAAAAAATAAAAATAAAAATAAATAGTTTTTTTGTTGTTTTATCTCAGTGATACAAATCCATTTCATACAGCTGTGTGGAACCATTCTGTGTGTCACAGTTCAGCTGTCCACTCACCACAAACCACAATCCGTATTTTCTGTCCAGCTGACACATTCTGTACGTCCATTAATTAAAAAAGGTCTTTTGCTCTCACTGATACAGCTACATTAGAAAAATCTCTGTGTGACATTTGTCTGGGTTGCAATTAAGCAGACCAAGTCTGCCTAATCTAATAGTTTCAGTGTAATTGCTCCATACTGCACGGTACGTAATAACATACGTAATTTTGCTCTAACTTATCCACCTATATACAAACCACAATCCGTATTTTCTGTCCAGGTGACACATTCTGTATGTCACGTAATTAAAAAAGGTCTTTTGCTCTCACTGATACAGCTACATTAGAAAAATCTGAGTGCGACATTTTTCTGGATTGAAGTGAAAAAAGATAGGGGACGTATACGATTTTAAACTGAAAAGAATCGATACCACACATGCCCCAGTAGTTCAAGCTCAATGTTGACAGCCGTACCAGTTGATGCCAAATTTTTAAGTGGGGGTTCCACCACTACCAGCCTAACCACCACCAGCATGCGCAGGTATACGAGTGCTAAACACTATGGAACCAAGGCCATCCGTTCCCCTCATGCGGGTCCCACCACTGCTCCTTCCCCTGTGTCACTCGCTGCCTCTGCGAGTCAACCCCCAGCCCAGGACTCCGGCACGAGTGCCTCCCGCTGGAAAACCACCCCTTCGCCTCCATGATCCTCCACACTGTCCATCAATGTGTCCCTGCGCAACGTTCAGCTGTCATTACAGCAGACGTTGGAGCGCAAGCAGAAAAAAAGTTCAGCCCACCTACATGCACAAGCCCTCAACGTCCACATACAGGGCTACACTAAATTTTTCCTGTGCTCTACCTGCTACCGTCGTGTAGCTCGGTCACTCTGACCGAGTCTGACCCTGGGGCCGCTCATGTACTGCCCACTTGGAGGATTGCGAGGCCTACCTCGGTCACGGTTTCTCAGACTTACTATGCCTCTTCCTCCAACCCCTAATCCTTCGAATTACCATCCGTGCTTCACCTCCTGCTACCTCAGTCTAACTCGGTCACTGTGTTGTCACCGCCATGCTGCGTCAGGCTAAATTTTTGGGTGGCTCACCTGCTACCTCATCTAACTTGGTCAGATGTTGGTGTCACCGCCATGCTGTGTCAGGCTTATGCCTGCATCGTGTGGCTGGGGAAAGGAGAGCAGTGCCAGCATGGGCATGGGTGATGGACCTTCGTTGCACCTAGTTGGGTGCTTCCCTAACATGTGATGGGCATGTGCCTCGCCTTTCTTGGTCTGGGTGAGCAAAATTGCCATGAGGGTAACCACCAGGCTGTTGCAGGAGAATTTGGGGTAATGGTGGGATTAGGCAGCCTCAGAGGCATCCATGCATGCTGCCCCTGCTGTTTCCTGTCCATTTCCGTGGTGTTTCCATCATTTTCTGATGTTTCCAGGTTTTCACCCAGCCTTCCCTAGGCAGAGCCTTGGTCCCCTGCAAAAAATGCTCGAGTCTCCCATTGACTTCAATGGGGTTCGTTACTCGAAACGAGCACCTGAGCATCGGGAAAAGTTTGTCTCGAATAACGAGCACCCGAGCATTTTAGTGCTCGCTCATCTCTAATTATGATAGATAGGTCTGTTGGGGTGGCTGAGTAAGATAGGAGAACGATGATAAATTCTGTTTTAGAAAGCAAGAGGAGAAGGAGAATATAGAAAATAGGCATTGTGGGATTGTGGATAGCACAATGGTGATATCTGGACCAGAGAGGTAAATTTGAGTGTTGTCAGCATCAGAGGCATAGCTATAGGGGGTGCAGAGGTAGCAGTCGCTACCGGGCCCAGGAGCCTGAGGGGGCCCCAAAGACCCGTGTGCTGCATAAAAAGACGACAGTTTTATAGAAAGTGCATGCTGGTCAAGTTACATCTATGGCTGGAGGGAAGGGGTTAGGTCAAGAATTTGGCATGGGGGGGGGGGTTGCCAGTTCAATTTTTGCCTCAGGCAGCATGAAGGCCATGTGCCTCCCTGCCCCTGGCCACAAAGTACTGAGGGAAGGGGGGGCAAGCTGAACTCTTGCACCAGGGCCCATGAGCTGTTGCCTACGCCCCTGTCAGCATTAAAGTATATTGAAATCCATGGGACTCTATGAGCTGTCCAAGGCAAAGGTGTAGATTCTGAAGAACTGCGGTGCTGGGACAGAGCTTTGGGGAACACCAACAGAAAGGGGATGAGACGAGGAGGTGGTGTGAGAGTGGGAGACACTAAATGTCAGGTATGTGAGGTATGATGTGATTCAGGAGAGGGCCAAGTCTGTGATGCCAAGAGAGGAGAGTTTGTAACAGAAGGGAGTGGTGGACGGTCTTAACAGAGGTCCTTTTTCAAGGTCTACTTACGCATAGATTTTTTGTAGAGACAGAAAATGTGAAATTGTTAACCAGAACCATAAAATGGATCATCTAAGCCTTTATTACTTTCTGTGTGCTCACATCACATTCTTGCCCTATGTCAGACATACAGTATGTCTATACACCATAATATGTATGCTGACATATAAAGTACTTTACAGTACCCCTAGGCTTCTATCTACGGACATATAACATTTGCCAATGGAGAATACATAGGAACACAATACATTGTAAATAACCTGTTGCTTCCCTCCACATTTCCTACTAAATGAAATGGATATTAAATATAAAGTTCTCACGCTTTTGGTAAAAGCTAAGGCTATTGACTTATAAAGCAATTTGCAGATTTTCTTTCAGTGTATTTTTTTACTTTATAAAAAAAGCGTAAACAAAACTGGAAAATCTGGTACGTGTACATACTCTTAAATGGCTCCAAAACCAGATTTATTGGACTGCTAATTACCAATAGAACAACTTTCACTCACTGTAGTGAAATGGGTGAATCCACTGTATAATTCGCTGCAAAATCGGCATAATTATCAATTGGATTAACTAAACAAAACCTATATGACCACAGAACCCCATGTTGATCTAAACTGGGTGTTTTTGTCATTTCATTGAGAAGGATCACTCCCATAGACTTGTATAGGAACGAGCCTTCCCATTGAAATGAATAGGGCGGTTAGGTGTAATTACACCTACTCACCGCTATCCATGTTACGGCTAGCGTGTAAACAATGAAGAGGAGGCAGTGCTGGCACGCCGCGCGCCTCCTCTTCAAACAGCTGATCGGCGGGGGTGCTGGGTGTCGGACCTCGGTCGATCTGATATTGAGGACCTATGCTGAGGATACGTGATCAATAAATATACTGTAACGTGGAGAACCCCTTTAAGGCTTCAGCTGCAGCTCTCAAGACTGTGTGGTACTCTGCCGCAGGTGGCTGCATCCCAAGCACAGCATGGCTGCTCCATGTGCTCGTACCTTATTAGCCTGGCTGACATCTAGGTGTTTTGGCAACCATCGTTGGAGGAGGAACTGTGGAAGCATTAGAGGCACTGGGTTCATTCTATAGTCTGACAGAGGGCAAGGAAAGGGAACTGCCATACCCTCTTTGCAGACCTTCCCCAACACCTGGACAAATTTTTGTCTTTCTGCTGCCCATCAACACCTTTGACAGACTGCTGGAGGAGTTGCGACCCGCCATCACTCATAGGGACACCATTCTGAAACAGTGCTCTCTGTCACCCTGACGTAAAAACACATCCTGAACCGTTTTCCATGTCACCCTGATAGAAGTCACATAACCGTATATAGATCTGCTCTGCATGTGGCAATATCAGTTTGTTGTATGTGTTCCTTTCTCCTATGTGTATGTTCCCATGTGGTCGGTGTTTGAACTGAGATTCGGCATGTTGTAAGTACATATGACCTGAAATGTTTTATTTTGGTGACCACATAACCTTTTTTCTATTGAGGTTGACTATTTTAGGAAACAGTTTATTTCTTAGTGTTTTTTTGTATGGCTAATTAACAGCGCAATGTGTATAGCTTGACATCATTGTCAAGTATTACCTTCTTTTGGCCATCAAAGCAATATTTCTTTTTATTGTTTATATTTCTTGTAATTGGAAGTTCATTTGAATCCCTATACTCTGTACCCCCTTGGAACATCTACTAATAATTGTGCACATCTACTAATAATCGTGACCACATCTAGTTATGCTTCAGGCTATACCACTGCACATTGCTGATAGTTTTTTAGATGCTGTGCAGTTTCCCAAATGCATTATGTCCATGGGAAACACCTTCATGTGAAGAAGTCGCCGAATGTAGGTCCTAGTAGTTTTTCTCAGTAGTGCTGTTGGTGGTGGCTGACAGTACTTGCTGGTTTGCAGTTGGGGATATTGGGACCTCTGGAAGTACTGCTGATACTCGCATCTTTACGAGCATTTTTAATTATTGGCTCACCAGATCCTGACGATTTGCTGAATGCACCTTTGGGATACTGACATCCAAATGCTGAGTGCTCCTGAGCACTCTCCAGCTACATCCCTGCAATGTTCAAGCCATGATAAAACCATGGCATAATCATGGCACTGCATAATCTCTCAATTTATGACACTGCGTTAAATCCTCCTTTTTGAACCTCATGCTGCCTATAAGTGGGACATTTTTGCTATATTCTGACACCAGAGGGAGCAGTTCCTCAGCTGCAAGTTCCTTCAATTTCTCTATCCGTTAGCCCTTTTGCACCCATCAGATCCCAGTCTATTGAATTTTGTCTCATCGCTCCAAATCACCCATTTCCAATCTTCTAATGTCTAATCTCGTACTGTTTTGCAAACTTGATCCGACGCGTCTTATGACGATATTGAAGTTGAGGCTTCTTCACCGTTTTTTTCAGCCACCATTCCAGACTTGTATAATGCGCACTGCTCAGTGCTTGCATGTCTGTGATCTCACTATTACAAGCACTGCTGCGTTTGTCCCACCAGAACTGATAGACCATGTTGATTCCAATATTGTGCCTGGACGTCCACCCCTCTTGGCTCTAGAATGGATGGATAGTCTCCATTTTGTATTCTTCCATCTTGGCACTCACATGATGCAGTTTGGCATTTTTTTTGGCTGAGATACCGCTATCGATGAGCTAGATGATGCTGTTTCTCTTTTCTTAGGAAATCTTCTTCATGGCTTCTCCTGTATTTAAACTGGTTAGCAATCAACCAAAAACAGTAATAATGCAGTTACATGACGAGAATCTGTATAACTAATCATATTCTAAATAGTTGCAAGGCCAATTTACGTATGAGATAACCAAGACAATTGTCTATAAAATGATGGTAGTCTCATGTTTGAAGCTGTGGTGTATGGTGAGATATGGAGCCTGAAAGTCAAAAGTTCAAAACATTGTTACCCTTTTGCTCATCAGTGTAACTATCTGATTCTCTTAGCACTAATTAATGCTAGGAGCATCAGATACTAATGCACCTGGCCGGCAGCTGCTCTCATGAATTCAACTGTACTGCTGTCCTCAGGTCGGTGATAAGGTTGAATACTTTGATGAGTTGAATACTGTGATTGCTAGCCCCGTCTACTCCTGTCGTCCCTGTCTACTTGTATTGTGCTGCCTTCTGTCAATTTGGCCCCACCTACGACATGGGGACGCTTTTAGGTATTTTTTCCAGGGCTACAATCTGCCCCTGTGTGCGCCACAAAACTGGTGCATACCACACCAGAAATCTATACAGCTCATTGCTGGTGTAGGTTACATTTTCCAGAGAAAGGACCTCATGAAGATATGCCAAATTTCTTAAGAAATTGACACCTCTTAATAATTCTAGTACATCATACATGAGCTTACATTCTTATTGACTGTTGTCAGAAACACCAGTGTTAATACATTTCCCTCAGATTGTTATCACAAACCGGCTTCAGATGCAAATGTCAGAGCAGCCATGCAACTTTGTCACCTCAGGTCTTTCTTCTTGATATCTTGGTACATGACAGTCACAGGAAAGTCATGAAGTCATGTACACGTGACTGTCACACAGCAGTGTATTCCTATACACAACAAAGTCTGTGTGCTACCCCTGCCTTAGGCAAGAGCTAATTAATTCTTTTTTCTCTTTCAAGCTATGTGACAGAAAAGTGGGGAGCACAGCAACTTCTGTAATGTGACTGAAGCCATAGATATTTTAAGTACAATCCTTTGCTCTCACGGGAGAGACGTGGTGTTTGGTGTCTGCTACTTCTCACCTTTTCCTATGTGGTTGCTTATTCAACATCTGTGTAAAGACAATTGTTCACAGATTTTGCTGTAATTTTAAGCCACTGCCTCTTGCAGTGATAATGGTCCCCTAGATTGCCCCTTTGTTTCTATTACTGGCCTCCATATTGTACCCAATAATAATGCCCCACAGAACCCCCAGCAGTAATAATGCTTCCAGCAGTTATAAGGCTCAAAGTGCTTCTAGTAGTAATAAGGCTCCTTAAAGGGAACCTGTCATCAACTTTATGCTGACTGTACTGAGGGTAGCATAAATCAGTGACAGAAATGCTGATTTCAGCGGTGTGTCTCTCTTGAGCTAAAAGTGAGTGGTTGCTGAGAACCAACATCACAAACATTGCATCCCAGGCCTTGAAAAGAGTCAAATCTACCTGAGAAGAGTCATGGTTATTTCTAATCTCCTGCTCTCCCCACCCATCTGCTGATGATTGTCAGTTCTCTCCTAGAGAGAAAGGGAGAAAACTAGGTAGAAGACTGTCAATCATCATCAGGTGGGCAGGGAGAGCAGGAATTCATGAATAACCAGGACTCTTCTCATGAAGATTTGACTCTTTTTCAGGCCTAATCTGCAATGTTTGTGATGTTGGTTCTCGGCAACCACTTACTTTTAACTTATAAATGACCGACCGCTAAAATCAACTCACCTGTCTCTACTTTAGTCTGCTGTTAGTATGGGTAGCATAAAGGTGATGACAGGCTCCCTTTTAAGTACCCCCAGTAGTAATAAGGCTCCCTGTTGATATAATGCCACTCTGCAGTACCTCTGGCAGTTTTAATGTCCCCCTACCTAGTGCCTCCAATACAATCTTCCTCTAAATTGAGTAAGAAAAAAAACGAAAAATACTAACCTGATTCCCCACAGTCACAGGCCTCTTCCAGCCTCAGTTGTCGGTTTCTCTGCTCATGCAGTCTCTATGCAATCATCGCTTGTGTCTTGGTGAAGACAGTTGCAATGATGTCATCACTTCGCAACCGCCTACTCCGTTCTATTGTTCCATAAGTCTCAGGCCTACTGGCCTGTGGCCTATGAGAATGAGCGGCAGGCCAGGGACCCACTGCTCCTGTGTCCCACTGTAGTAATTCAACTATATTGACATCCACAAGATGGCGATTCAGTAGTATTATCAGCAGCCACTACATTTGAGGTTTTGGACAAAACATACAGGGCCCAAGCCACAGATGTTTTGACCTAGCTACACCCCTCTCAGGCTTGGACTGGCCCAAAGGGGTACAGGTGAATCCCCCGGTGGGCCCCATCCTGCTGGATCTAATAACAGAGAAGTAAACGAGGCCTAAGTTATTTGGTCAGTTATTTCCATTAGCTATTGTCAGCTGAAACTAGTAGTGAAGCCTTCAGAGATAAGGTATAAGGGAAAGATCTGCACATATGTGTTTTTGATCCACACCTGGTTTTGGCTCACAATAACTGATGGAAATAACTGATCAAATAACTGAAGTGGGAACTAGGCCTAAGACTGGTGTTTCCAGCAATAGTCTTAGTAAAAAGTGTGCTGGAGTAATGCCAATCTGTAGAAAAAAAAGACATGGATTTCACATCTACATGCATGCATTAATCTGCTGCTTCTCCTAATAATTTATAAACATGTCCTATGAGGCATTACCCACACCCCACCTTCTTCTTCATTTTCCAACCCACTTTTTTAAAACTGGCGTGAGCGGGGGAAAAGTTGCAGATTCTTCAACAGATATATGCCAAAAACACTATTATTATTATTTATTATTAAAGCGCCATTTATTCCATAGCGCTGTACATATTAAAAGGGGTTTACATACATCATACAGACAATTGCACTAAGCATGAAACAAAACGAAGTACAAACTGGTACACAAGGAGAGAGGGCCCTGCCCGCGAGGGCTTACAATCTATGCGGTATGGGAGGACACAATAGGCAAGGGTAGAGTTGGTCATGGCGGTGTAGCAGCAGCAGGGTCACTGGTTGTAGGCTTGTCTGAAGAGGTGGGTTTTCAGGTTTCTTTTGAAGGATTCCACTGTAGGTGAGAGTGTGATATGTTGGGGTAGAGATTTCCAGAGTATGGGGGATGCACGGGAGAAATCCTGGAGGTGGTTGTGGGAAGAGGTAATAAGAGAGGAGGAGAGAAGGAGGACTTGCGAGGATCGGAGATTACGTGTAGGGAAAGTAGCTCTGAGATATAGGGATGGGACAGGTCGTGGACGGCCTTGTATGTATTTATTAGTATTTTGAACTGAATTTTCTGGGCAATGGGGAGCCAATGAAGGGATTGGCAAAGGGGAGAAGCAGAGGAGTAACAAGGGTGAGAGGTGGATTAGTCGGGCAGCAGAGTTGAGGATAGATTGGAGGGGGGAAAGAGTGCTAGATGGAAGGCCACAGAGGAGAATGTTGCAGTAGTCTAGGCGGGAGATGATAAGGGCATGTACCAGCTCTTTCGTAGACTCATAGTTGAGGAACACACGGATCCGGGAGATATTTTTGAGTTGCAGGCGGCGGGGGTGGAAAGGGCTTGGATGTGTGGTCTGAAGGAGAGGGCAGAATCCAAGGTCACTCCAAGGCAGCTGACTTGTTTGACTGGGGAGAGTGTGAAGCCATTGATCGTGATAGATGGGTCTGTTGGAAGAGTTGTGCAAGATGGGGGAAAGATGATAAATTCTGTTTTGTCCATGTTAAGTTTTAGAAAGCGGGAGGAGAAGAAAGAGGATATGGAAGATAGGCAATGTGGGACTCTGTATAGTAAGGTGGTGATGTCTGGACCAGAGAGGTAGATTTGTGTGTCGTCAGCATAAAAGTGATACTGAAAGCCATGGGACTCTATAAGCTGTCCCAGGCCGAAGGTGTAGATAGAGAAGACCAGGGGTCCTAGGACAGAGCCTTGTGGGACACCAACAGAGAGAGGATGAGATAAGGAGGTGAGAGTGGGAGACACTAAATGTCCGGTCTGTGAGGTATGATGTGATCCAGGAGAGGGCCAGGTCCGTGATGCCAAGAGATGAGAGAGTTTGTATCAGAAGGGAGTGGTCGACGGTGTCAAAGGCAGAGGACAGGTCAATGAGGAGGAGGACAGAGTAATGTTTTTTGGTTTTGGCTGCTAGCAGTATATGTTAAACGTGGGCAAAAATATGATGTGAACAGCTCCTTACAATAATCATTAAACCATCCATTATAGGAAGAGAACAATTAAAATAATGGAAGCAGCGTCTCCCTCAAATGACGGAAATGGACACCCACCTATTTCACTCAGCACCGAATTAAACCTTTTTTAATGATGCCATGACCCAGGAATTTACCAGTGTGAAGATCACAGTGTCATTTTTATTTATTTTACTCACTTATATAGCACTGACATATTCCAGATCACATTACAGACATTACCACCACTTAATGTCACCAGTGTAGCTCACAATCTAAGGCTACTTTCACACTAGCAGCATGGGTTGCATGGGTTGCATGGGTTTCCTCCGGGTACTCCGGTTTCTTCCCACACTCCACTTACATACTAATATACTGCTCCGTCCCCATTCACTATAAAGAGCGTAGTTCCAGCCGCACAGGTGCACTAGCAGCAGCACGGATTCGGCAGGCTGTTCACCCACCGGAACAGCCTGATGAACACCCCTGCTGCTAGTGTGAAAGTAGCCTAAGTTCCTTATCAGTATATAAGTGGAGTGTGGGAAGAAACCGGAGTACCCGGAGGAAACCCGTGCAACCACGGCAGATGTTGTCCTTGGTCAGGTTCAAACCTAGGACCGCAGTGCTGCAAGGCACCAGTGCTAACCACCGAACCACCAAGCTGACCCACATAAACTTGGTCAGTATTTTTTGTTTGGAAAGGTGGCAACCCTAATGACTGTTTTTCTGTGCGTGTGAGGGAAATGTTGCCGAGGTACTTCATGACTTTCCTGTAAAACTGTGCAGTACCCCAGAACAAGGTCACTGCAAACAAGTTTATTTTTCTGATGTTGAATCATGAAATGTTGAGGTTTATTGTATTTGCCTACTTAAAGGGAGTCTGTCACCTGTTTTTCACCTATATAACTAACAGCAGTGCCCCACAGAAGATTGCATACACATCCCAGACATACCTATGTGCACTGGTGTGTCTCTTTTACATGTCCAGGAAAAGCACTTTTATTCTGCAGGAAAACAGCTCCCAGGTGCCCAGCTGAAAGTGAAACTAAAAACAGCTTTCTCTTCCGACTTGATTTCTAACAGCTATATCTTCTGATATACTGTATGCAATGCTGTGATTTTTGGTATCATTTGAAAGCTTGGAATGCCAGCTTTCAAAGAAGAACCATTTTTCTATCTGCTACCAATCCCAAGATATGAGCAGCTAAAGCAGCCCTCCCCTCTTCAGTCTGGTTTCCTTTGGTCACTTGCAGCAGCAGAGCCGGGCACTTGGGAGCTGTTTTCCTGAAGAATAAACGTGCTTTTCCTGGACATGTAATACAGACACAAAGTGCACACAGGTATGTCTGGGATGTGTCTGCAATCTTCTGTGGGGCAGTGCTGTTAGTCATATAGGTGAAAATGAGGTGACAGACTCCCTTTAATACTATAGATAGGTGAGGGTTAACAAACCTGACCTATGAAACTGGCTGACCGGTTACATGTGCAATTGGCAGCTGAAGACATCTGTGTTGGTCCATTTTCATATGTGCCTGCATTGCTGAGAACAATGATGTTTTAACATATGAAAATGAGCCTCTAGGAGCAATGGGGGGTGTTGCTGTTACTCCTAGAGGCTCTGTTCTCTCTGCAACTGCCGCACCCTCTGCACTTTGATTGACAGGACCAGGAGTTATGATGTGTTCACTTCCTTAGCTACAGAGAAGTGGGGTCGTCCCTGTCAGGGCAGGAGCTCCTCTTGTAGGAAAAGGCAACATTAGGGGCATTATAGGACTGCAGATGCCAGAACTATTTTACCCCATGTGACTGAACTATAAGTAAGACACAACAGGTGCATTCAAAGTGTAAATATTGTGTGCCTAAAGTGACTACTGTTAATTATCTTTTATTTCATATCAGTAGCTCTGAGTGTTTTAGTTATCTATGTATTGATCAATTTTTACCGGAGGTTTTGAGATTTTTAAAATTTCTTTTAGCTATTGGGCTAAAAGTTAAGTTTTATCATATGAGTTTTCAGTACTGTGATGACAGCATACACATATGACTTTGTTCTGTAGCAGTATACAGTATATACATATGACTTGGTTCTGTAGCAGTATACAGTATATACATATGACTCAGTTCTGTAACGGTATACAGTATATACGACTTGGTTCTGTAGCAGTATTTACATATGACTTGGTTCTGTAGCAGTATATACATATGACTTGGTTCTGTAGCAGTATACAGTATATACACATGACTTGGTTCTGTAACAGTATACAGTATATACATATGACTTGGTTCTGTAGCAGTATACAGTATATACATGACTTGGTTCTGTAGCAGTATATAGTATATACATGACTTGGTTCTGTAGCAGTATACAGTATATACATATGACTTGGTTCTGTAGCAGTATACAGTATATACATATGACCTGGTTCTGTAGCAGTATACAGTATATACATATGACTTGGTTCTGTAGCAGTATACAGTATATACACATGACTTGGTTCTGTAGCAGTATACAGTATATACATATGACTTGGTTCTGTAGCAGTATATACATATGACTTGGTTCTGTAGCAGTATACAGTATATACACATGACTTGGTTCTGTAGCAGTATACAGTATATACATATGACTTGGTTCTGTAGTAGTATACAGTATATATACACATGACTTGGTTGTGTAGCAGTTGTAAGGGATCGTATCCTCTCAAGGGGGTCGACATCACACAATATCTTCAAAACACGGGGATTTTCAGGTCCAACTCAGTTTTATTGGCACCAGCACACCAAAACAAATCATAAAAACAACACCTGCCCGGCTGGGCTCTGACTAAACATAGTTCAGCTAACTCACTTAAATACATACGCTGTTCACACACAGCTTTTAAGTGCGGCTTCCTCAGCCATTCAGTCCAGCAGCCTCCTGGCTGTGACTCCAACCGTATCCTTTGGGGGGAGATGGTCCAATAGTCCTCCCGACTATGACCATGTGACCCTCTTCTCCTAGGGTCACTGGGCCCCCCAAACTTCCAGGCTACACAGAGCCTTGTGGCCCCTCAGTCCTCCTGGCTGAGACCACACACACAGAGCCTCCGCAGGCTCCAATCTCTCAGGCCTCCTCAGCCTTTCTCCTCTCCCCAGACTGACACTGAGGGTTGGTTTATCACACCAGTAATTACACCCAGGTGGCCTCACCTGTGGTGGAATAGGGATGTGGACTGGAATATCCACCCTCTCCAGACCTCTATGAAGCGTGAGGCCTGTCACTGCCTCACACAGTATACATAGGGTGGCCAGACGTCCGGTTTTAGGCCGGACAGTCCGGTTTTTAAACTCCTGGTCCTCCGTCCGGCGCAAGGCCAGGATGGACGGCCAGAAGTCCGCCTTTTTATAGTTAAGTTGGGAGCAGGACCTGGCAGGACGTCTGGAGCAGCGGCGGACATATGCGGCCCGGGGCAGGGGAGGGAGAGGCGTCTCCCTTCCCCATTCATCTGATAGGCAGCAGGCCTAGTGCCTGCAGCCTATCAGAGGCCGGCTCAGGCGGCGCGATTACGTCATCGCGCCGCCTGAGCCGTACAGCACGGGACACAGGCCAGAAGAGGCCTGCATCGCTGTCAGCTCCATGGAGGTAAGTATGTGTTTATTTTTTTTATTTTACAATATGCTAATGGACTTGGAGCACAGTGGGGGCCTATGGAGGGGGAGGAGCACTATGGGGGCAATGTATGTATATACTGGAGCACAGTGGGGGACCTATGGAGGGGGAGGAGCACTATGGAGGCAATGTATATATATATACTGGTGCACAGTGGGGGACCTATGGAGGGGGAGGAGCACTACAGGGGGCCCTATTTTATATACTGGTACACATGGGGGGCACTATTTTATATACTGGCACACATGGGGGCCCTATGGAGGGGGTGGCGTACTATAGGGGTCATATTTCATATAGTGGCACACATGGGGCACTATGGAGGGGGAGGAACACTATGGCGGGCCCTATTTTATATACTGGCATACATGGAGGGCACTATGTAGAAGGGGAGGAGAGCAGCAATATTGGGGTCATTTTACTAGCACACATTATGGGGGCATTTTATACTGGCACCTTATGTCAGGCACCATGGGGACAAGGGGAGGAGCACTATGGGGCACTATATAGGAGTATTTTATACTGGCACAAATTATAGGGAACTATGTATCTCAACTGGGGGCACTAAGATTTTTTTCACAGTGGGCATTGGCACACATTATGAGGGCATTATGGGGACATTGACTCTACTAGTGGCACTAATTATTTCTATTGGGACTTTGGGGAGCACTATTATTGTGGGGGCACCCTGTCACGCTATCAGCTTAGCACAGTTATTTTTGGGGAACATTTTGGTTACACTTTAGTAGCAAAGTTATTTTTTTTAGAGCACTGTGTGCCAATAATTACTAAAGGAAGTACTCTCTGTGGAGCACAGTGTCTGAGTATTGGGGGTGGCAGGATGGGGTGTTCAAGAAGGTGGGAGAATGATGGAAAAGTAGGAAACTAAGATGTCTGTCTGTCAAATTCCGCAGAGAGAAGAGATGGCTGAAAGAAATCATCATGGCGGTCTGGTCTGAATGGAGAAGATTGAGGACACAGAATGTCTACTTTCAAAATAGACATCACTGGATGTCAGAGGTATGGGGCGCTGTATTAGGCTACTTTCACATCTGAGTTAGTGATTCTGGCAGGCTGTTCCAGCAGAGAACAGCCTGCTGGAATTCACTGACTCCGGCACTGCTGGATACAGAATGCCCGCCGGCCAGTAAAACGGCAGCGGTAAAGCCGGCCCATTAGGGCAGTGTGTAATTGTGAACAGAAGAACCCTTGCCCTTGCCGGGCTGCCTGGGTGAAATTAAAGGTACATCTGAGTTCAACTCTGAACCCTGACAACCCCTTTATGGTTTTCCTCTCTTTTTTTTTTCTTTTGCCGGGCACTTACTGGGAGAGGGGCGTGGTTTAGCAGGTTGGGGTGTGGTTTGGCAGGTTGGGGGTGTGGCCTAAAATGTCCTCCTTTTTGGGATGAAGCAGGTGGCCACCCCAAGTATACAGTATATACATATGACTTGGTTCTGTAGCAGTATACAGTATATACATATGACTTGGTTCTGTAGCAGTATACAGTATATACATATGACTTGGTTCTATAGCGGTATACAGTATATACATATGACTTGGTTCTGTAGTAGTATACAGTATATACATATGACTTGGTTCTATAGCGGTATACAGTATATACATATGACTTGGTTCTGTAGTAGTATACAGTATATACATATGACTTGGTTCTGTAGCGGTATACAGTATATACACATGACTTGGTTCTGTAGCAGTATACAGTATATACACATGACTTGGTTCTGTAGCAGTATACAGTATATACACATGACTTGGTTCTGTAGCAGTATACAGTATATACACATGACTTGGTTCTGTAGCGGTATACAGTATATACATATGACTTGGTTCTGTAGTAGTATACAGTATATACATATGACTTGGTTCTGTAGCAGTATACAGTATATACACATGACTTAGTTCTGTAGCAGTATACAGTATATATATATGACTTGGCTCTGTAGCAGTATACAGTATATACATATGACTTGGTTCTGTAGCAGTATACAGTATATACATATGACTTGGTTCTGTAGCAGTATACAGTATATACATATGACTTGGTTCTGTAGCAGTATACAGTATATACATATGACTTGGCTCTGTAGTAGTATACAGTATATTCATATGACTTGGCTCTGTAGCAGTATACAGTATATACATATGACTTGGTTCTGTAGCAGTATACAGTATATACATATGACTTGGTTCTGTAGCAGTATACAGTATATACATATGACTTGGCTCTGTAGCAGTATACAGTATATACATATGACTTGGTTCTGTAGCAGTATACAGTATATACATATGACTTGGCTCTGTAGCAGTATACAGTATATGCATATGACTTGGCTCTGTAGCAGTATACAGTATATACATATGACTTGGTTCTGTAGCAGTATACAGTATATACATATGACTTGGCTCTGTAGCAGTATACAGTATATACATATGACTTGGTTCTGTAGCGGTATACAGTATATACATATGACTTGGTTCTGTAGCAGTATACAGTATATACATATGACTTGGTTCTGTAGCGGTATACAGTATATACATATGACTTGGTTCTGTAGCAGTATACAGTATATACATATGACTTGGTTCTGTAGTAGTATACAGTATATACACATGACTTAGTTCTGTAGCAGTATACAGTATATACATATGACTTGGTTCTGTAGCAGTATACAGTATATACACATGACTTAGTTCTGTAGCAGTATACAGTATATATATATGACTTGGCTCTGTAGTCATATGTAGTATATACATATGACTTGGCTCTGTAGCAGTATACAGTATATACATATGACTTGGCTCTGTAGCAGTATACAGTATATACATATGACTTGGTTCTGTAGCAGTATACAGTATATACATATGACTTGGTTCTGTAGCAGTATACAGTATATACATATGACTTGGCTCTGTAGCAGTATACAGTATATACATATGACTTGGCTCTGTAGCAGTATACAGTATATACATATGACTTGGTTCTGTAGCAGAATACAGTATATACATATGAATTAGCAGGTAAGCCTGGTTATGTTACATTGTTTTCATGCTTCATGTATTCAGAAAGTGAAAGCAAAGGCTAAAAGATTGCTGCACTGTAGAGTAAATACCATACCATAGGGCACACCCTACAAAATCTTCTGTGTTTAGATCAGAACCGACCTGAAATAGCGCCCCATAACAGAAGTGACGTACGGTAGTATCCTATAGCAGAACAAACCTACAATAGTACCCCATAACAGAATTATCCTGCAACAGCACCCAATAACAGCCCCTGACCTGCCATAACACCCCATAATAGAACCAACCTGCAATAGTACCCCATAGCAGAACCAACCTGCAATAGTACCCCAGACTCCCCTGATTTATAGATCGACACACTGGCTCTGCCTTAGGCTGCATAGCCTTTAGAACCGGGTTAGTAGCAAGATCTACAAGTATTACCTGCACACTTCAAGCCCGATTTCTAAAGGTTTGTCTGGCTGTATTTCTCCAGCAGCACAATCCGAGTCTTGTTTTAAAGCTTAGCTAGCTGCTATACAGCCTGAGATACAGTAGTAGCCGCTATACAGCCTGAGATACAGTAGTAGCTGCTATACAGCCTGAGATACAGTAGTAGCTGCTATACAGCCTGAGATACAGTAGTAGCTGCTATACAGCCTGAGATACAATAGTAGCCGCTATACAGCCTGAGATACAGTAGTAGCTGCTATACAGCCTGAGATACAGTAGTAGCTGCTATACAGCCTGAGATACAGTAGTAGCTGCTATACAGCCTGAGATACAGTAGTAGCCGCTATACAGCCTGAGATACAGTAGTAGCCGCTATACAGCCTGAGATACAGTAGTAGCTGCTATACAGCCTGAGATACAGTAGTAGCCACTATACAGCCTGATATACAGTAGTAGCTGCTATACAGCCTGAGATACAGTAGGTTGAAGTAGCCCTCCCCATCATCTGGCTATGATCTCAACCAGTGAAGCAGGAGAGCAAGAGGGGTTAGAGGGGAGGTGCTGACAGGCTGCAGGGATAAGAGGTGAGTGTTATGGGCAATGAGTGTGGACCCACATTGCCAACCTAGTAGTTTGACTTTGGACTAGTTCTGAGGGTGTCCCCTGGTTTTCACTCTTTAACCCATGTACAGGGAACTGCACTTTGCTGCAGGGGAGTCACCAGGCAGCCACGTCTTGGAATAATCCCTTTGTGGTTGGCTGCTGATCCGTGGGAGGTCAGAGACACCGATGTATGACACAGAGTGGGGCTGTATCTACAGCTCATGCTGCCCTAGTTACTTGGACTGAACGTGTCCCCCTCTGGTAAAGACACATACACTCGCCAATAATCATCATGTTTCCCTAGTCTCTAAGTAACGGTAACAACAATTGGTTAGTGTATGGCAAGCGGAGCACATTGCGGCCACATTACAATTTGTTTTGTTACCACAGTGTATTTTTTGCAGTTTCCTACTGTGGAAGCCTTGATCTTACCCTTCAATTTAAAAGAATGAGATCAACCAGGGGCGTAGCAATAGGGGAAGCAGCTGCTTTGGGGCCCAGACCCACAAGGGGCCCCCTCAGGAGGGAGACTAAAAGATTTTATTGTCAGGGCCCCCTCAACAGTATTATACAATGACATTATATACAGTGACACTATAGGAAACGGATGGAGCGGCTGTCAGGCCTTGTCTGGGAGAGCTCAATCTTGACTAGCCACAAGAGTGAGGGTTGCATGTGAGTTCGGGGTTGCGAGGAAGTTTCTGGGGGGGCCCCATTCAAAAATTTGCTGTGGGGCCCAGTTAGTTGTAGTTACGCCACTGAGATCAACATCAAAAATCAAACAAAGAATTCACATGTTACAGATTTTTAAATCCACGCGGCAAGTCAGTTTCCCCAAGATGCACATGAAATGTGTATATTCTCATACACTTTGCTGGTTCTGTACTACGCTGCGGTTTTTCCACACGAGAATCTGCATGGAAAAACCATAAGTAATCTGCAACGTGTGCACGCAGCCTAAGGCCCGCACATTCCTGTCCGTGCCTCTACACCACAAAAAAGTTCTGTATGCACCACTTTTTTGCAGTGTGGACTTCCGGATTAGGATTGCGGATCCCATTCAAGTGAATAGGTCAGCGTCCGCAGACGGCGGGCACACAGTCGTTGCCATGCATGTACAGTCTGCAGCATGGGCATGGCTGGCACGTGATCACGTGCATGAGGCCAAATGCATCAATATCAGTCACTTATGTAAGTTTCCAACCCAGTGAGGGCCGCCAGTGAGTAATAAGGAGAATGTCAGACACACCCAAGAAGCGTGAAACATTAAAGGAGGTTTCTGGGATTCTGATGTTGATATATCCTCAGGATAGGTCATCAGTAGGGATGAGTGAATCGGGTTTGGATTGCTGTATCAGAACCGATCCTTTTAAAAACGTTGTTTGTTCTCATAAAATACGAAGCTGAACTCGGCTTCCTGCCTCAGTAATGAAGCTGAGTATTTTGATACGGTAATTTCTGTGAATAAACAAAGCGACACGTGATAGAGGCGATGCAATATTTGCTGAACGGTCACAAGACCTCCGTGGAGGCCATACATTTTACAGTAGGACGGAGCTGATATTCACTTGAGGTGATAATAACAGAAATCGCTTCACTACTTCTTTTTAAAAGATGCATCTATTTAACCCTTTCCTGACACAGCAAAGTACTCCGACCCCCATAACTTTTTTATCGCGATGTGTGGGGGATCATTTTTTTCAGGACAATTTGTAGTTTTTGCTCATATCATTTTAGGGTGTGTATGACTTTTTGAGCACGTTTTATTCCATTTTTTGGGGAAGTAAAGTGATGAAAAAAAGACAAAATGCTAATTTTTATAGTTTTTTTTCCATTACACCTTTCACTGTATGGAATATGTTTTTTTATATTTTAATAGTATGGGCGTTTTCACACCTGGCGATGCCCATGATGTTGTTTTTTTACATTTTTTTTATTGTTATTTTGTTTTTTGGGGAAGGGGGGGGGTGATCCGAATTTTTATGTTTTTCAAAACTTCTTTAACTTTTTGTTAGGTCCCCAATAAGACCCAACTCACAGTCATCATATTGCAATTTGTATAGAATAATGGAATTTGCTCCATTATTCTGTACAGAAATCAGAATTATTCTACACAGTTCAGTGCTGCCACCTGCTGGCCTGAACTGTAATATACAAGTAATGAGCCTGAAAGCCTAGTACAGGCTCATTACTATGTATGAATGCCTTCCCCAATCCCCGCACGGGGGAGGCGCTCATTACCCAGAAGTGCGTGATTCTGGGTTTTAGCCATCTTAGACACTGTGGTCACATTTGACCACGGCATCTGAGGGGTTAAATATCCATGGTTGGTGTCCGCGGACATTATACGTGGGTGTCTGCTGTATAAAACAGCAGGCACCTGACAGCTATGGCACTCACTCCACTCCAGAGCAGGTGCTATCTTTAAAAACCTGACTTCATGTAAGAAGGGGTTAATCCATATAACAAAAGGTAATCTGTGCACCAGGGGCAGACTGGGAACTTAAAGTGACCCTGAAAAAAAAAATAAAAGTGGCCCCAGAGCCAGCATTACCATCTGTGGTGGCTAGTGCCAGGTGCCACGTTCTGTCCTACTCCAATTGCCCCACGAAGGCAATACAATTAAAGGGGTTTTCCAGGCGTTAACTACTGATGACCTATCCTTAGGATAGGTCATCAGTATCTGATCAGTGGGAGTCCGACACCTGGGACCCCCGCTGATCAGCTGTTTGAGAAGGCAGGGGTGCTCCTGTGAGCGCCAAGGCCTTCTCTCAGCGTACCAAGCACAGCGTCGTACATTGCACAGCGGCTGTGCTTGCTATCGCGCTCGCGTTCACATGAATGGGGCTGAGCTGCTCCTAGGCCAGGTGCCTTCTCAAACAGCTTATCGGTGGGGGTCCCGGGTGTTGGACCCCCACCGATCATATACTGATATCCTGAGGATAGGTCACCAGATACTGATATCCTGAGGGTAGGTCATCGTTAGTTAACTCCCGGAAAACCCCTTTAAATTCAGGAATCAGGAGGGTACCTGTGGTTCCCGGCCAAGGACATAACTACTTGACACCCCCAACATTAATTAACTCAGGGGGCTACAGATCAATACCCACCTGGCTGGCGGCCATGAGGAGGACTCAGGAGGCCCCCAGAAGTTTCCCTGTAGCGTCTATGGCCAATCCACCCCTGCCCTGCAACAATGTTACATCTCTTTCTCAGCACAAATAGAGAAACCGCAGATGCATTCAGCCAATGTATATCAAACCAAATTTGTATATGATATAATCAGGGGGTAGAGCGGGGGGACTGCAGGACAGCCAGCTGGATCCAGGACGGTTGGGAGGAATGGGTAACATGGTCATCGGTGCATGGCATCAACCCCTCCCCCCACCAGCTCGTAACGAACACGTTCGCTCATCTCTAGTGGTAAACCTATACACGTGGTACACACTTTGGCGACAGTTTTCTTACATGCCCTGCACTATTAGTAGCACATCTCATAGGGGTGCCACTACCACACATGCCCCCCACTATTCAGGGGTGCACCACCAATGAGGCCAGGTGAGGCGATCGCCTCAGGCTGCACCGGGTAGGGGCAAGAGGAGGGCAGCAGAAGGGCCATGGGCAATGAGCTCTTTTACTGTTGCAAAGGAGTTAGGTTAAGAAATTGGCATTGATGGGGGGGCATTTCAGTTTTCGCCTCAGGCAGCAGAAAGACTAGGTGCATCCCTGCCACTATTAGTACCATTTCTCACAGGGGTGCCCCCCACTACTAATTCCACTTCTCACAGGGGTGCCCCCCACTATTAGTACCACTTCTCACAGGGGTGCCCCCCACTACTAATTCCACTTCTCACAGGGGTGCCCCCCACTTTAGTACCATTTCTCACAGGGGTGCCCCCCACTACTAATTCCACTTCTCACAGGGGTGCCCCCCACTATTAGTACCACTTCTCACAGGGGTGCCCCCCACTACTAATTCCACTTCTCACAGGGGTGCCCCCCACTTTAGTACCACTTCTCACAGGGGTGCCCCCCACTATTAGTACCACTTCTCAGAGGGGTGCCCCCCACTATTAGTACCACTTCTCACAGCGCGGCCCCCACTACTAGTACCACTTCTCAGAGGGGTGCCCCCCACTATTAGTACCACTTCTCACAGGGGTGCCCTCACCACACATGCCCCCCACTACTAGTACCACTTCTCAGAGGGGTGCCCTCACTACTAGTACCACTTCTCACAGCGGTGCCCCCGCCACACATCCCCCCACTACTAGTACCACTTCTCACAGGGGTGCCCTCACCACACATCCCCCCACTACTAGTACCACTTCTCACAGGGGTGCCCTCACCACACATGCCCCCCACTACTAGTACTATTTCTTAGAGTGGTGCCCTCACTACTAGTACCACTTCTCACAGCGGTGCCCCCGCCACACATGGCGCTCCACACGGCGGGGACAGCATTTTGGCAGCAGCCTGTGTGACCGGCTCTTATAGGCTGGGGATGGCGGGGGCGGGGCGGACACACCCGGGCTGCTCTCCGGCACTGAGGAGGCTCCTGTAGCGCTGGAGAAGTTGTCTCCGTGTCCTTACTGTCCCTCTCACACCTTTCCTCCCCTTCTCTCCATCGGGTGGAAGTGAACCGCTCCCCATCTGATCAGACCCCGCCAGAAGTCACCATGTCCACCTCGGATGATGTGGACGGGCTCCTCCGTCCTCACTATGGCTGTAAGTTACCAGGGGGAAAGGGCGAGTTAACCCGTGCAGTGCCGGTGGTATGAAGTTGTGGGGTGAGGGTTTGGGAGTCTCTGTGTCGGGGGAGAGAGTGGGGAGCAGCAGAGCCGGGTGCAGGCGCTTCCTGCCACGGAGTTCTCTCCCTGCGGGGGTAGTGTCGGTGCGCTCTGCTGTGCAGGGCTGTGTACGATGTACGTGTCCTCCAGGAGGGGGGAGAGGGGCTCCAACTTCAGTCAAGTGGCCTGGAGTCCAGTGTTGTCACCACATGGGGTCTGCAGCCAAGGCAACGTGCTGTCAGAGAACTACAAGTCCCAGGATGCACCTGAAAGTCTGCTTTCTGTATTATTTCCAATTATGATCAATGAAAGGCTTATTGCTGGCACCCAGACTAGTGCACAGGTCTCACAGGATATGTTCTAGGTATTGGATTGAACCCTTGATGTGTGGTGCTACAGTCTGAAGGGGTGCCCACTCTGTACCAGGCAGGTGCCCACTAGACTCCTATTAAAGTAGTTCTCCACTTCCCGCTCTGTATGGGTGAAACCACAAGTCCCCATAGGATCCGCCCTAACAGTGACTATAGGGGTGATGTGGAGGGACTACCACCCCCATTATAGAAGGTATAAAATAGAAGAGCGGTTCTGACGTTTTCAAGCCCTTGGACAGAGGACTCTGCACAGAAATGTGACTGTGTGCACTAGGAATAGACAGGACGGAGAACACGGTGCATATGGTGTGTGTATATAGTGCGCCTCACGGGGGTCGTAACGTATGAGGCGTCAGCATTTACCTCCGCAGAGGACACAGTGTCATAAATCAGAAGAAATGGATTGTATATAGGGGCCCATTGTGGCTGCTCACATGTATTTTTCATGTATTTCTTCCATTAGATGGGAGTCCTGGAACTGTAACTAGACATTAGTGGTATATACTGTGTGTTAAATATGCCATAAATACAGTGTTTCAGTTTTTAATACCCCTTTAAATTTTATTTTCAGCCCTCGTGATTGGTTTAGTCTGCCAATGTGGCCCCCATCCAGAAAATGTTGTGCACGTTGTGGTGTAGGGGGACTGCTCAGTCAGGAAGGCTTCTGATCTTATATATCAGGGATGCGCAACCTGTGGCCCTCCAGCTGTTGAAAAACTACAACCCCCAATATGCTTGGACAGCCTACAGCTATTAGGGCATGCTGGAAGTTGTAGTTTTGCAACAGCTGGAGGGCCACAGGTTGAGCATGCCTGCTATATATTATAGTCTTCTATAGGACCATTAGCTAATAACCACTAGTTTATACATATTGGTTTACTGGACAACAGGGTCGACTTGTAGTGATTAAGAATGCAGCTAAGATGATGGAAAATAAGATTATGGCCACACCCGGACTGTGGAAGGTGACTGCACCACTGAGGACTGTGGAAGGTGACTGCACCACTGAGGACTGTGGAAGGTGACTGCACCACTGAGGACGGTGTGTGACTGCACCACTGAGGACGGTGTGTGACTGCACCACTGAGGACGGTGTGTGACTGCACCACTGAGGACGGTGTGTGACTGCACCACTGAGGACGGTGTGTGACTGCACCACTGAGGACGGTGTGTGACTGCACCACTGAGGACTGTGTGTGACTGCACCACTGAGGACGGTGTGTGACTGCACCACTGAGGACGGTGTGTGACTGCACCACTGAGGACGGTGTGACTGTTCCTCTGTGTGGTTGCATTTGTTTGAAGTCATGTAGAGTTTTGACTGTGACATATAAGGTGCAGTTAGGTGTGCTGTACTCATTAGATGAATGTCTGCTTGACTCTTCATTGATCTCAGATATCGAGGGTCAGGCATGACGAATTTTCCATGAATTTCAACTATTGTTATGCGGCTTAGGCAGGGTGCTAAATCTCCTTAAAGAGACCAGTCCTGTATGGAGACATATTGACAATGCTCCATGGGAAATGTATAAGCAAAGAGGTACCTCCCAAGGAAGAGAACCCTCTCGTCATAACTATTACTGTGCAAATTACATTACCGTACATATTGTACTTGTAAAGTTTAGGGTTTGTTCACATCACTATTTTGTTTTCTGTTCTTCTGACCCGGATGCTCAAAAAAAAAGGATAGTTTTTTTTTTAATGTTTTTTTTCCCCTGTTCTTCTAACAGATCAGAAGAATGGAAAACAAAATGGTAATGTGAACGAACCTTTAGGCTAGGGTTACATGCAGAAAAGTCACGTGACTGTTTATAATGATAGTCAATGGTGTCACACTGCGACGTGACACTGGCAGCATGTCAGCATAAAAAGTCACGCGACTTTTCTCCAACATGAATGTTGCGCGACACATGTCACAATGTAGTTGTACACTTTTTGTCGCCTGACTTGTTGCTATGTAGCCCTAGACTTAAAGAGGTTGTAAATGGTAAAACTAACATGAAGAAATGGTTCACGTGAGACCTCATTTCCACTGAGCAGTCCCCATGTAATACCAATTCTGGAGCATCTATTTTTATGACTGTACCATTCCTTTATTATTCCTGCTAGAAGTAATGAATGAATTACTAGCAGTTTGCAATGAAGGTCCAGCTGGGTGTTACCAGTTTTGGTGTGTCTCTGTACTTTCTGCCCTCCAGTGAGTGCTGCCAGTGTCAGACTGTGCAGGGACACGCCCCGATTGGTAACCCATCTGGACCTTCAATGTAAACTACTAGCAGTTAATTAAAAAAATTCTAGCACGTTAGACCTTCATAGCGTATGCACACGATATGCACCTATGTGCGGAACAGTGGTCCCCGACCAGGCTAGTGAGGTGACGGCCATGTCCAGAAGGAGAATGAATGGAGAGGCGACCATGTATTAGTGCAGCTCTAGAGGAGTGAGGCCTCCTTCACAGGTCAGTGAATCATGGCCGTCTGCTGTCCACGGAGCGCCCTTATCCATTGATTATAAATTTATTCACATATCAGTGGTTTTTCATGGACCGTGGTGGTGTGGTGACACCACAGTAACATGTCCTCACACACATATAATAGTCTATGGGTCCATAAAACCACTGACATAGCATGGTTGCCATTTGTTTGGTATGTGGTTTTCACATATTTCTGCTAGAATACTCACTATAAATTAAAGGGGTTTTCTGTTAAAAATGATTTTTTTACAAGTTCCTGCATCATGGCCCCTGAAACACAAGATTCCTACTTACCTGCTGCTGCGGTCGTCCGTCACGCCCATAGCCAGCCCGATGTAAAACCCACCGGGACCAGAAGATGGAGAGAACGGGGGCAGCATGGACCGCAGCGGTGGGGGTGCGGGGGTGAGGTTGGCGGGAGCAGGTAAGTATAAATCTTCTGTTTCACGGGCCATGCTGCAGAAACTTGTTAAAAAAATAATTTTTACCAGAAAACCCCTTTAATATTCACACCAAACTTGGATCCTTCAAGGACATGTTCACGTAGGAACCACTGACCATCTTGTCATCATGGACGTGTTAAAGAGGCCTTGTGGAGACAGCCTCTCAGTCTTGCAGCTATGCTCAACTGTTTCTCCTTTAGAAGCGCACCTACCTCTCCATTCATTCACCGTCTGGATGTGAAGGGTTGGCAGCCTCCTCACCAGGGGTCCTCCCTTCTGGTGGTAGGTGTTGGTCCAAGACATGGGATGATCCTGTATCAGACAGATGGGGGAGACCCTATCGCGCCTGTGCATACATGCAAATTTTATGTTGCCCTTTTAGCAGAGATTTGTGTAATCCCAGCAGAGCCACAATGTGTTGTGTAATGCAAAGTCTTGTGTAAATGCCGCTATACTGTACAGGGATATGACGAGTCACTAATGAATCCCAGATGCATCATGCATATCCAGTATCTATACTGCTTAGTACTTAGTACCCGAGGATAAACCGTGAAGTATACTCACCCATCCACAGCTGGGACCTCCTGCAATCCTTTGCACCAGTGGTCTCCGAGCCCCCACTCTGAAGGTATCAGTAGTGCATGTTGGTCAACTGCACTGTTCATTTCTATGAGACTGACGGACGAATGTCTACGCCACTTCCATCAACGTGAATGGAGCGTTGGATCAACATGCGCACTACTACTCCATTAAGAGAGGGGGCTCTGAGACCACTCGCACTCAGGATAGCTGGAGGTCCCAGAAGTCGGATCCCTATATTCTAATATGTACATGAATGTATTTTTTTCTGTGTCTGCTCTGTTTTTTTGCAGCCATTCACTTTAATGGGGCTACAAAAAAAAAAAAAAACGTGAAAGACTCTGTGTGCTTCCGTTTCTGTACATCCGCATAGCCGTTCGGCAAAAAAATACCCACAAATAGGTAGCTCCAATATCTTAAAATCAGACAGGCTAAAAGTAAATCTGTTTTAGTTGTCCATAGCAACCAATCAGAGCTCAGCTTTCATTTTTTCAGAGCCCTGTAGGAACTGAAAGCTGAACGCTGATTGGTTGCTATGGGTAACTAAGACTGATATATTATCCAGTTTGATAAAAGTGGCCTATTGTGTCAGAAAGATGGTGTTCTCCCTGGAACAGCCAATAGTGACTGTGGAAGCAGATCGATTAAGGAAACGCAAGATACCTACGCAAGTACAAGGAACAAAACCACCAGCTAAACGTTATATGAATAGTATTATAATAATAATCTTCTCATACTATCGCTGGAGGCCACCCTGTAGAACATGTCCTATTACTGTCCCCATTACAGACAAGGATAGGACTGTTCTATTAGGAGCCAGCCGTTCCATTCTGCAAAATGCTGAATGCACATGGCCTGTATCTGTGTTTTGCGGATCTGCAATTTGCGGACTGCAAAACCGCCACCAGGTAGGGGCAAGAGGGGGGCAGCAGAAGGGCCATGGGCATTTCCGTTTTCACCTCAGGCAGCAGAAAGGCTAGGTGCACTCCTGCTCCTATGCAACACGTTTTGTGAAAGTTTTAGTGGATAAAATGACCGGAGTAACTACAGTTTTAGAAAAGCTTTTGATATGTCATATGGATTAGTAGGGCCTAAGTGCTGAGACCCATCGCCAATTGCTAAAACGGGTGTTAGGGGGCATTCCATGACCGTACCTCTTTTATGGTCCACAAATTTTGCGGATCAGCACGTCCTGCCCTTTGTTAGAAATGCAGATTCATGTCTGTAAAATGGACAAGAATACGACAGGTTCTTTATATGGATGCATACTGCACACGGTGTGCTGCCCACATCTGTTGAGGCCCGTTAAATGAATGGCTCTGCTTCCAATTTTCAAAAAAATGACACATGAAATGCTTTTTCTAAGGTGTAGTTACTGCTTAAATAAACTTGACAGCCTGACCACAGATACTTATCACTACTAGAGTGAGTGGTGTAAAAATGTAAAATGTTGCAATTTCTTTTGTGCAAATAAGTCCAAAAACATGCAGAGCTGAATTTTGCAACTTTTTGCAACACCCATAAACCTAGGGCCCATTGATAACATTGCAGGTGCACACATTAAACTAACACCACTAAAGAATGCAATCTACATCGATTACTATAAAAGATGACGATTATAATACAAACACAAGGTATTGACATTTACACCACAGATGAGGCGCCAAAAGTGGTCACAGGTTACACAGTGGTCAAGACCACACACATAATATAATAAAGACCCAAAATGGAAGAAGTGTTTCAGTTTTATAGTAATGGATGCAGAGTGCATTGTTTATCGGTGTATACCGGAAAGATGTCAGATTTCATGAACCCTTGGCTGAGGGTTAGAGAACAGTGGTTATAACTTTCCTCTCCTTATGGCCGTATGTTGACTAACTTAAAATCCATATCACTTGTGTAAGGCCCCATGCACACGACCGTATCCGTTTTTCAGGCCGCAAATCGTGGATCTTCAAAATATGGATGTGGTCCGTGATGCATCCGCATTTTTTGCAGACCCATTGACCTCAGTAGGTCCGGAGTCCACTTTTTGCAGACAGGTATAGGAAATATTCTATCTTTTTCTGAGCGAACATACAGATGTGAAAAGCACGTGGATCATCCTAAGACTATGGGAGGAATTTATCATGAGGGGAAAATATGAAGTCAATTTTGCTTCAGTCTGTGTTGGAGTTCTTTATGCCACATTTATCAAATATTTGGCTTGTGCTTAGACCTAACACTTCTTTATAGAGAAGCTCCACCAGTTTTCCTACTCCACCCTCCTCCTTGCGTGAGACTGTGACTTTTTTGTGACTTTTTAAGAAACTCTCAAATCTGGAGTGAAACTCATTAACATCTAACCACACCCACTTTTGCACACATATTACAAAACTGGAGTGAGTGGTGTAAAAATGCAAAAAGTAGCATAATTTTGCGCAAGTAAGTGTAAAAAGTCGCTAATTTTTGGGTGGGCGATTAAATTTTGCACAATTGAAAGAGGCCTAACCCTGGTTTTCTGTGTCTGGCCATTTACACAGCGGATTAAGAATTGCAAAACCCTATTTTGCGACTTTTTGATGTCAGAATTCTGGAGTGAAGGTATGATAAATCCGGGCCTATGTCCTCAAAATGTGGACCACAGATGTATTGATAATAGGTCAGCAAATGAAATGCGGATGGCACCCGGACCACATCTGTATTTTGCACACGACCGTAAAACGGACACGGTCATGTGCATAGGGCCTAAACCAGCTGGAAACAGGTGAAGTCCTATTATGTCCTGATGCTTTAACCTACATATTTCTACAATTTGGTGCCTCTCGCTGCCTCTGTGAGAAATATACCATAGCATTACTACAGGCACTGGGGCAATTTTGAGTGATACAGTGTTCATAGACTTCTATGGAGCCAATAAGAGGCCGCGACAGGAACGAGCCTCCCTAGCGTCACCGTGCGGACATCAGAAGCAACGCGGGTGCCGGGGAGCGAGGTAAGTATGATCTGTGTGAGGGGCCTGGGCATTTTTGGGGTTGGATAACCCCTTTAAGCAGTGGGCGACACATTACAGTACTGCTTCTTAACTACATGTACGTAATAAGATTATTTCACAATTCTACAAGATGGAAACGCTATAAATCATGTGCTTACAGGCAGAACACTGAAAGCTGCAATTTACTCCGCACTATTATTTGGATTCAGAGTCATTTAGATGAATCACCTCGTTTCTTGTGTAAGGCTACTTTCACACTAGCGTTTTATAATTCCGGTATTGAGTTCCGTCATAGAGGCTCAATACCGGAATAAAATGCTTCAGTTTTGTCCCCATTCATTGTCAATGGGGACAAAACTGAACTGAAGACAACAGAATGCTCTTGAAAGCATTCCGTTCCGTCTTCAGACCGGAGAACAAACCGCAGCATGCATTCCGGCTCCACACATGTCCCTGCGGCAGTCCGGATCCGGCAGCACCCTTCACCTGCCGGATCCGGACTGCCGCTAGTGTGAAAGAGGCCTAACCCTGGTTTTCTGTGTCTGGCCATTTACACAGCGGATTAAGAATTGCAGAGAATAAGATAAGATGAGACTGAAGCAATGCCTTTCAGGGCATACTGGGGGTAGTCATGTTGGGATCTGAAACAAAACAATACTGGTTTTGGCTCACAATAACTGAGGTGTGAACTCGGCCTGTTCTGCTCCGAGCAGAGCCCATACCTGCCAAAGGGGCACAGTGCTCAGCTAAAGTGCCTCTGTTTCCTCAGGGGTCTTAGTGTCTGTACCCCCATCTGAAAAGGGCTTTCTCGGAAGCTGAAAAGATGGGGTATTAATACCAGCGATCTCCAATTTACAAGTGACTATTTGTGGTGCATTCACCTTTTTCCAAAAAAATCTTTCTATCCATCTCATCTATCAGCCCCTTTGACTCCATGTGTCCAAGTACCGACCATTCCATTGGTCAGCAGGAATGGATCTGTTTGCTGGTGCCACAAATAATTGAGGGGGGTGATTATGAGCTTACAGCGCCCCACTCCAGTTTCTCAGGTTAAACAGATGGATGAGGGTGGTTACATTGGAGGTCCATGAGGTTGCGACCAAATGGTGTGGTTTGGTTGTATGCAGTCTCTAATGAAACTACTGGAGACCACATATTTAAAGAAGAACTCCCAACAAAAATTTTATTCCATGTCGTGCTAGAAATGTACATGATGTAATCTGTAGTGAATGTCATTTTCTTACCAGTGTCTGAATTTTTGACTTCTATCATCCTGAAGCTTCTTATCTGTGTCATGTCACCAGCAATTAGACTCACCAACTCACACATAGACTTATGTGTGGACAGGAAGTCTAATTCTCTATGTATTCCTATGAGACTGAAAGTGAGGCTCCCATAGGAATGAATAGAGCAGTTACTGGCTTTCTGTCCTGGGTCAGTTGGAGGTCAGGGAGTTGGTCACATGACCCAGCTACAATAAGAAGAGGTTTTTACTCACAGAAACAGTCTCTGATAAGAAAATGACAATCACTACAGATTATATCATGCACCTTTCTAACAGGTCAGAGAATAAAAATTTTTGTGGGAGTTCTTCTTTAATTGGATCTGCATTGTTACCAATCACAGGTATTGAATGTGCTGCACGGCCATTAACAACACAGACCAACTAAACAGTTTAGTTAGATCCCGCTGGGCCCTTATGTCGTATGCTCCTAGAGAGTGGCAGCTTTTAGGCCCATCACCTTAGGGTTCATAGTACACTGTACAACATAAAAAGCAGTATTGTAAGAAGGTGATGGACCGCTACAGTGCCTACTGAGTCTATATACTGTGTATATAGATTTTATGTTGTGTAGTGCTCTTTGTGGTCGTGACACTGAGATCTACAACAGCCATGCCTCTAGGAAATATTTCCAGTATAAGTTCCAGGAAAGAGAAGCTAAACTAAACAGTCCCTATATGAAGCCATGATGTAATCTCTAGTGGCGTCACAGCTTCCTTCTGCCTTATCAAGAAATGTCTTGTTTGTGTGTCAAAATGATCCCTGCTTCTCCTCAAAGGGTGTGTATGTGCGACTTGGCACAGAGTCTATAACATATATGCTGAAAAGTGTCACATATATGAGAGACTGTCAGATATGACACCCCATACAGGTGCTGGTGACTTGCAGTACATCTCAGAGATCCATCAGGGCTGTGGAGTCAGGAAGACAAACCTTTGACTCCCAACTCCTCTATCTTCCCATGCTCCGTCTCCTGCTCTGATCGCTTCATAAATAGTCCGTCTCATAATTAGTAATCACAAAATCATGGTAATAGGCTTTTCATAACCATCATATAATTCAATCAAGTTATTTAGGAGATAAATCATATTTAATGATGCACATTTAATAAATATTTAATCTTTTTAATCTGAAGCTTGAGTTGGAGTCACCACACTTCTCTTCTCTTAAATTAAATAGCATTTGGACTGGGCTGAAATTTAGGGGGTTGTCAGTATTTACCATATTTCCATGATATGGGGTGCTCAGGAAATGTAGGTTCTGTCCATAGAGAGCTGTGACCATTCCGTACAACCACCTGTTGATGATCAGCATGTGACTTTGAAACACGTCCCACCTTTTTCCTATCCCACGGTCTTGGGATCAGATCTTGTGGTCTGGAAACTGTGAAATGTACTTCATGGCCTAAATATCCTCATAGGGGAATATTTCACTGAACTTTTGATGTTGATGTTGTCCTCTTGGAGTTGTATCTTGGAGATGAATCTGGTAGTCCTTACAGCTGGTACCCTTACTTGTTTTTCTGGCAAACTTTTTGTGAGATGCAGTCTCTTAGATGTAGCAGATGCCGTTAGAGGATTGACTTGTGAAGACAACCCCTTTTGCAAAAATGATGCCCACAATTTATATGGACAGGGGTTGTCTTAGTGAGACAACCCCTTTAAGTCTAGGAGAACGTAAAGTGAATATCGAAACTAATACTGCAGACATTGCAAAAAAGTAACAACGTGCAACAGGGAGAGCATGAGGGTCTACATGGAAGGTCTATGGAGAATGTCCTATTTACAGCACAAGTTTGTCAGTGTATCTGGAATTAGAGGTATGGTTTAGTTTTGTGCACTTTTAGGTAATAGGAGGCACTTGATGTCGACAATTGTGATCGTCAACATCACAGTTTCCAGGACTTTTCCACTCGATCTCTACTTTTTAAATTGGCCACTTGACCATGTGCAGATCACAATTTGCCCTAATGAAATCCCCAGGGATCGGTTGTAGGCAGTGTTCATTTTCCCTGTAGCACCACCACAGGGGACATTAAGCATTACACAGTTCTCATTCAGATCAATGGGTTGCCTATGTAATGGAGAAAAGGGCAGGTCCTCCAGAGAGAGAGAAAGAGAGACGTTCTGTCACCGTTGCCCGCTGTGACCAAGAGATGACGGTCCGGAACACAAGACCCCCCTCTGTTAACTCAGAATTCCCTAATATGGGTTATCTAACCCAGATTTGTACTGTAGTGTGCTTGAATTGTTCTCATGTTTATGGTGAAGGGCTGTAATAGGAAAGGTCTGCCTGTGGCTTCCCTTCAGGAAATACCTGACTGGACAAAAACAATCTCTTAGTTAATTAGCTCATACATTGCGTTCTTCAAGAATCCTAACTTTCCTAGTTATGCAAAAGTCATTACCTGGAGACCTCAGTAATGGCTGCATTTGGTTATTTCTTCTTCTTTAGATCCTTGCTAGGTTTGGTCCCTTTTATTGTTATAAGTATGTTTTTGTACTGCTGAAGTCTGTAAATGCACTGGTCCACTAAAGGGCTATTCCAGGATTTTTATATTGATGGACTATCCTCGGGATTGACCATAGATATCTGATCGGACAGGGTCCAACACCCCTGCTGAACTGTTAAGGAGTAACTATGGTGGTGGAAATAGACGCCAGGCCCAGAACTACACAGCTCCATCCATTGTGTAGTGGACAAACCTGGTTACTGTAGATTCACTCCCGTTCACTGCAGTGGACACCGCCTTGTGGTTACTGGCACTGTCCACTACAAAATGGATGAAGCTGTGTGGTTCCGGCGTCTATTTCCTCTGCCGGATTTACTCCGGAACAGTTAAAGTGATTGGCCTCTTTCTGGTTGCTTGTGACCACTGTGTAGGTAAGGTGAGCATATGGCACTTGGTAATATAGCCTTTATTGATATTCTGTGCCATTTGCTACATTTCATAAATCTTATACCCTTGTTGGGCAAATCTTCTGGGTGCTCTAGCACTTGTGCTGAGGCCAGGAATTGGCTGCAGCGGTCGTGAAACCAAGTCATCAGGGAACTGAAGCAGCCAGGAAAAGGACTGTGACGCTGGAAAGTAGGGATTGTGGACAGTTGAGTGTTTTTTTTCTTCTTGAGGATTGGGCTGTCGGCTACTAAGCCGGACAACCCCTTGAAGCATCCCACATATCTGTTCTAATTATCCTTTCAGCCTCACATGTTTTTGCTGTTAAACTTTCATGGATGACTGGGCAGCTATGTGAGGGCATGTTTACTTATGTGAGCTTGTTAAAAGCTGCATGACACACTGTATCCATTCTACTCCCCCATAATGGCGTATGTGTGTACAGTCACCGAGGTGAACGTCATCAGGCAGGCCCAGAACAACAGTGACAATCGCTCTGAAGTCCCCATAAATGTTCTACAAAAATGTATACTTCAAGGCACCTTGACACAAGCCGATTATTGTGTAGATTATCGTTAAATCAAGCGAAACTGGGCGATGATCAAGCTGTGTAAAAGCAATGACAGCCGACAATCGGTAGATTTCTCGTTAGTTCAATCGTTTGTATGGGCACAAAAATCATCGTTCAATGGAATCGTTCACTGTACACACGATTACAGACGATTCCACTCAAATTATCGCAACCATCTGCTTTGCAAACCCTGGAATATTCGATCAAAATTACGTTTTTGTGAACGATAATCGGCGCGTCTAGAGGGTCATTGTTGAAATGTTCACTACACCAAGGAACGACTCGTTCGTCGCTCAGTCGTATCGATCATGTCTGTTCCGCGGCCCTGCAAAAAAAGATAGAACATCTCCTTGCTGACCGCAAAAACGGCTGTGGCCGAGTGCATGAGCCCTAAGTCAGTATGCCATGCTTGAATTAGTGGGCAGTTTCTGGATGAAACTGAAAGGTGTGGAACGATCAGACTTTCCTAATCTCTCATTACGGACCGCACGTGGGAATATTCCAGTCCTTGGTGATGCCGCTCATAGTAGTCGCCATTCATTCTCAAGCCTTCCACCCTGTATCCTTTGTTGAACGTAGGTGTGTTAATCTTCTCCTACTACTATAGCTTGGGGAGAGGCCTAATGGTAATTGCTATGTGTAGCTTACTCGAAACAAGGCATGAAGAAATTTAGGGTGTGGTCGGGTCTGAGGAGGTCTAAAAGTGTACCTGATGATGGGTAAAGGGGTGGCAGATACCACTGCCCGAGCACACACGTACATCCAGAAACGGGCAGCACAGATCGGCTGGGCATTGCCGTGCACATTACATGGAGAGCTTACACATCCTTTGGGCTCATTTTCAGTAACCATTATTATTCTTTTGGAGTGTGAGCACTTATAAGTGTCCTTTCTTTTAACTTCAAGTGTAGCTATTTGTATCACAGAGGGAATTTGGAAACATTTGGTATCTAGTAGCTGAGGGATGTGGATCCTCTCGATTGGATTGCTACACACTCCTGGCTATCTTGTCTGACTACTTGTGCTAAACTTGTGCTGTGAATGGAAGAAATTGCTCGGGGCTGGGGAGTTCATCAGTAAATGCAGGGATCTTGGCAACTATTTCCAAGCCTCTCCCATCGGCACTATGCATGACGTCACCTTCCCCAGTCACCCACTTGTCAGTGCAGACCTAGCTGTGACTTTTCGTCCTCATATTTTCTATGTGTTTCTTTCTTTTTTTTTTTTTTTTTAAAGAGGGCGGTCCGGCATGTAAAAAACTATTCATGATATTCATCACTACAACTTTCCCAGCAGAAAAGTGCTTTACTAGCTCTATTACACTAGTTTATACTGAGTGACTGGACCGTGCTGCATATGTACCATTAACCGGTTTCTCCTGAATGTGCAAGAAGCCTTGTACAGCCAAACTCTGCTTTCTGGCCAAAAAATGCATTTTTAGCTTCCTGCATGTAATTTCTGTAGAGTACTCAGATATTAGCGTACTCTACAGATAGGTCATCAATAGCAGATTGGTGGGGGTCTCACTCCTGTCACTCCCTCTGATCAGCAGTTTGAAGGGGCCGTAACGCTCAGACGATCTCTGTGGCCTCTTCATAGTATTCCAGACACAGTACTGTGGTTGGTATTGCAGCTCAGTCCCTTTTTATTGAATGGGACTGAGGGTGCAGAAAGTCGCTGACCTAGGAAGAGGCTGTTACACCTGGAGGCTCTGCTCTCTCTGCAATTGCCAAACCCTTTCCACTCTGATAGGGCCAGGAGTGATGATGTTTACACTGACCCTATCAATCAAATGGAGAGGGTGTGGCGGTTACAAAGAGAGCAGAGCCTCTAAGTGTAACGGCCTCTTCCTCAGCCTCTAGGTGTAATGACAACACCCCCGTTGCTCCTAGAGGCTCATTTGCATATAATAAAACATCTGCAGTCACATATGTACATGGGGCCAACACAGATGTCTTCAGCTGCCAAGTGCACATGTAACAGGTTGGCCAGTGTCATAGGTACAAATCTGCTGACAGATGTCCTTTAAGAGTGTCCTTTTACAGGGACCAATGAGCTAATGGTTCATCAGAACGAAGCAAACTTTACACACAAGCCTGAGTATTAAATTTGACCTTACGACTGTGATTCGTATTCTTAGACAGTATGAGTCTGTCCCAATATGAAGAAACTATAACTTCTACAAACTGGAGTGCTGCAACCCATTCTATACAATTAACTGAAGTATTAGTGAAATAAAAATATTCCGTTTTTAATAAACAGTTTTCTGTATAGTAGCGGCCCCTGCTGTTTATCCTTCTGGTCCACCCCTGCCTTCTGTGGAGGACCAGGATGCTCAGTAACTTTCCTGCTCTCTTCCTTTTTACCATGCCAGCATAGTGATTTCATAGTGAAGAGGCCCAGACACCTTTCACTCACTCATTCATCCCTACCTCTAACTCTAGTTCTCTCTAAACAGTGGCCACTGAATTTTTATTTTTTGGGGGTGGGGCGGTGTCATTATATACCATAGTGCTGTTTATTACTGCATGCAGGTTGTTGTCACATGAGGCAAACTGCAGCCTGCTGAGAGTAAGTGAGGAGACCTGAGCTGCAGAGGGGTGAGTAATGAAGTTAGTAAGAGTGAAAATTACATTGGAGAGCAGTATTTTTGCTTTGACATGGTTAAAAAAAAATGGTGTGCATTACTCCAGACTTCTATAGTTTTATTTTGTGGGTTAACCCTTTTTGAAACAGGTTGATAACAATTGTTGTGCACTAGACAGAATAATCAGAATTGTAGCATTAACTATGTTCTCCTACATGTAGTTTTTCCTTCTGTGATCCATGCAAATTCATACAAATCGCCCTCCCGTTAAACTTTGCTGTTTTATTGAGCGTGATAATTCCACCTGGATGAAAGCGGGTATCATTTCGTTATATCTCAGAGCCTGGCAGATCCTGAAATGTTAATAAAAGACTGCCGTGTTACAGACGTGTTCCTGCATGGCATTTTATTATCCCACCCGCAGGGTTGTAACGTGGCAATTAAATGTACGGATACCTTCACTTATTAGTAGAAAGTTAACCCCAAAAGGACGTGAATAATTAGAATTTTATGGAAGCGTCAGCTTTTATAATTTCTAGCGTTTATGAAGATGCGGTTTAGACTAGAAGGTGCTTGTTTTCCTAATGGAGGCCATAGAAGAATGGTGTTGGCCGACTTATAAACATGCATATTTGGCTTGTCTGATCAGTCGATAAGGCTAGGGCTACACGGCCACACTGGTCATGTGAGTCGCGGGGATCCTATAGAAATGAATGGGATCGCCGCCACAGTCGTAAGAAATCCAACAGGGCTGGACGACTTGCGAGTACGGCAGGGATCCCATTCATTTCTATGGGATCCCCGCTACTCAGCGATCCTGGCCGCAACACGTGTAGCCCTAGACTAAGTGTAAGGCTGTGTTCAAATCGTGATGGTGGCCTGAGTTTGACGCATACAACAGGATATGCTCCCACAGAGGCATGCAATGAAGGCATACAGCGAGGTATGTGGCCACTAGGATCTCATTGTAAAAAATATATGATTTTTTTTATTGCATACTTTAGTATACCATGTTATATTATACCTTTTCTTTTTTTGTGGTATACTGACGTGATATAGGCCAAAAGGACACTGTCAGTCGGGACAGTGGATCCCTGTGGTTGCCATTAATGGCTATGTTAGGAGCTTTTTCAGAGGCCATCAGTGTGATCTGAACAGGGCCTAAAAGCAGAGCATAAGATAGTCCTAGAAAACACTTGAGAAAATACAGATCCAAGCAAGATTGCTTGTATGATCCTTGTCTCCCCAGAACAGGAACACACACACATTAGAGTAGATCAAAATCAGGATTAAAAAAAAGTCAAAAATCCTCAGATCACCCTCTTTTTAATTGTAGTCAATTGGAAAATTTCTAAATTGTGTAATAGGTTTCCTACAGGAACACCCACATTGTAGTCTTACAGACAGGTAAAACAATGCTGCACTTATACACAATGAAGTTCTGTACCTAATGAGTCATTAGGCAAGTTTCTGATGAAATCAGTAAGGCCGGTTGTCTCCCCTGACTGTACATCTCCTGTAGGCCGTGTGGTACCATAACTGAAGACTGGACTATTTCTGGTCTCATGAGAAGTGAGTAATGGACTTTTTACATGGGTTGATTGTCCTTCAAAAAGAACATTCCTTGCCGAACTTTAGCCCATGTAAAAGGCCTGTTGATCAGCTGACAATCGGTTGATTGAATCTTTTACACTGGCATATAAGTATCTTTTTATCGTCAGCGCATTGGCCCGTGTGAACATGGGATGTGCTGCTGGCAATAATGTAAATGAATGGCCACAAGAATGATCCCATTCTTCATGTGACTGTTTGTTCAGCCTTTAAACGAGAGCCGATTGCCGTGCTATATTGTCCATTGACACTTATTATATGGATTTCTGCCCGTATAAAATGACCTTTGCAGCCCTCATTGTAGATAGGAACGCAATGTACTGGGAATCTCAGGTTGTGAGTCTGATATCACAGGGTTTCAGACTGAACCAAAGTTGATGAGAAATGTGGACATAATTTGTGAGCCATACAATGTACATGTAGGATCACAGATATCCCTGGCCAGACCTGTTCCTGCTGAGAGGATAAAGACTTACTGCCACGGGAGACAGACAAACTACTGAGCAAGTGTTAGAGGCTTCACAGAGGCTTCTGGTCTATCAAATACAAGCCCACACTGACATAATGGCTTCCATTTTTAAAGGATCCATGACGGATCTGTTCTGACCTCTATAGTGCATGCATTGTAAATTCTTTTTTTCTGGGTTCCACGTTTTTCAGGTTAACTAGTGCAGCAGATGGCATATCTCATTCAAAACACAAAATAGATTAAAGGGGTTGGCCACTTTTTTATATTCATGACCTATCTGATATTGATGACCTATCCTGAGGATAGGTCATCAATAGAAATGACTTGGACGCTGCTTTAAAGGGGTTCTGCAGTTTTTAAAAACTGATGATCTATTCTCTGGATAGATCATCAGCATCTGGTCGGCCAAATGCACAGTGTGCATCAGGCAGTTTGAGAAGCAGTGCGGCCATGTTGGATGGCAGAAGAGAAGCCTGGGAACTGTTGAATCTGCAGCTAAAAAGATGAAAAAGAATAAGTATTCTGTTCGTTCTGCAAGTAATGTGAATTTTCACATGAATGTTCACATGAATGGAGCTTAGCCGCGCCCAGGCCATTGATAGTAGTCGTGACATCACTGGGCCTGCGGTAAACACAGAGAAGGCCGCGGCTCTCCTGCAGCGCCGCTGCCTTCTCAAACAGCTGATCGACGGGGGCCCCGGGTGTCGACCCCCGCCGATCAGATGCTGATGATCTATCCAGAGGATAGATCATCAGTTTTTAAAAACTGTAGAAACCCTTTAAGTGCAAAACCTGAGAGAAATGAAAAATGGTGAGCCTCCTGTTCAAGAAAAAAAATTCACATTACTTGCAGAACGAACAGAATACTTATTCCTTTTCATCTTTTTAGCTGCAGATTCAACAGTTCCCAGGCTTCTCTTCTGCCATCCAACATGGCTGCACTGCTTCTCAAACTGCCTGATGCACACTGTGCATTGGGTAGTCCGAGACACTACCTGTTGCCCTTGGATTGGCCAGCACTGCTGACATGAACAATCCTGGCCAGTCCAAGAGCAGAGCTGGACAGGTAGGATGTGTCTTGGGCTACCGATCTCGGATAAGTCTGCAACAGTCATATACCAGTACATATGGTCATAACTAGGGATGAGCAAACTTCTGTTTTCACGTTCGGCATACAAGGTTCAGGTTATCTAAGAATTCCGTTATGATTCTGCTATAACGGACCGTAAAACTTACCCGAACCTTGTACAACCCAAACCTTGTACGCCGAACTTGAAAACAGAAGTAATATCAACACTAGTTATAACTCCGGACTCCCATGGTGAGCCACATGTGGCTCCTGACCCACTGGTTGGGGACCACTGCTTTAAACAATCGTTCACCTCCTCTGATATTCCTTCCATATTGCACAGTGTATGCCACGTTTGTATGCCTATAGTACAATGTAACGTAATCCAGCGGTTCCCATTAGTACACCGTGAATAGGTCACCTTGTTATTGGAAAGAAGCCTTCCTTTGTGTTTGCCCGATGTCTTGGCATCACTTCTGCACCTGCAGCCCTGTATTTATACCAACACATTGTCCTCTGTGCTGCTCAGTACTGTATACAGGGCAGAGCCGTACTCCTCCTGTTTGATGGTCTAGTGTGAGCACGGGACTTGTCGGTACCTGCGGAAGATTATTGAGGAAAAGCAAGCAGTGAGTCAATGGCGGTTTGGCTGTTTCCAGACAGTAATCTTCAGCTTCCACGTTTGTGTAATCCCAAACAACAATTGTCCTTTCTCATTCATTGAGAAAAGTATGGAGACGTATTTCCCTCCTTCTGCTGTCACAGAAAGTATACTAGATATAGTGCAGCTAGAAATTTTGTCTCTAACTTGCATTAGTTCAGTATTTTTCCTTCCCTCCTGCTGGGTATTTTAATGCTCCCTGGTTTCTGAGCAAGCAACTCTTCCTGACATGGTATAAGAGCTGGGGTGTCATAAGTCAATCATATGTCCCACTTTTTCCCCTCTCACAGCACGCAGTGCCACACACCACCTGAGAGACTGCAGCTTCATCCCCCTCCTGCCTGTCTTCTATAAGCTGCTTCACACTAGACTGAAAAGGTTTCTGAATGTATACTGACAACCTACGGGCAAGGACAGGGGAGCCTCCTACAATTAGATATGACATATACTACTATGATAACAATAGGTATTTTCTTCATAGCACTGTACATGAGAGGGTTGATAGCTCAGATGTCTGATAACACAGTGCAAGTCAATGGAGTTTCACCTAGATTTTGCAGTCTGCAGATTTTGCAATCTGTGGTTTTGATGCACAGTTTTCCATTTTAGGCTACTTTCACACTTGCGTTTGCAGGATCCGTTTGTGAGATCCGTCACAGTCTCTCACAAACGGTCCTAAACTGATCAGTTTTGTCCGAATGCATTCTGAATGGAAAAGGATCCGTTCAGAATGCATCAGTTTTGCTTCAGGTCAGTCTCCATTCCGTTTTGGAGGCGGACACTAAAACACTGCTTGCAGCGTTTTGGTGTCCGCTTGACGGAAACTGATCCACATGACTCACAATGTAAGTCAGTGAGGATGGATTCGTTTTGTCTGACACAATAGAAAATGGATCTGTCCTCCATTGACTTTCAATGGAGTTCATGACGGATCCGTCTTTGCTATGTAAAAGATAATACAAACGGATCCGTTCAAAACGGATGCAGACGGTTGTATTATCATGACGGTTCCGTTCGTGAGAGCCTGGACGGATCTCACAAACGGATCCTGCAAACGCAAGTGTGAAAGTAGCCTAAGTCAAAGGAGTTCTAAAATCCACATATAGGTATGTAAAACAAAATGGTTTAGTTGTGGATTTCATTGCAGATCCATAGGTTAGGTCATCAACATTAGATCCTTGGGGTGTGGCACCCGGCGCCCTCTATGATTAGTTGTTAATGTTAACATAATAAGTAAGTTAAAAATAAGTAAAAAAAAAACACCACAGCTCTGTATGCTGTGTGAGAAATTTTTCAAAACTGGTGTAAAGGAAAACTGGTTTAGCATATTATAGAGCAGGAGGAACTGAGCAGATTGATATATAGTTTTATGGGAAAAGGTTTAGTATAACTTGTTTTTATATATTTTATATCTCTGCTTTTCCTAAGACTGCCCTCGTGATTAGCTGTACAATATACATGGAGTGTGTTATAGTGACTGATAGCATTCTCTGTGTAATGGTGGGTTTACATGGGACAAGGAGCAGCCTGTTATCGAGAAGGAAGCATTCCTTCCCAACAACTGCACGTTCATTGGGGGTGAAGCGCTGTATTTACATGGCTGTTGCGATCCCCTCCACAGTATGAGAAGACACAATCTGCTGCCCAGAAACTTTAATTTACTTGGATTCACGAATGATTGTTTCACCCGATGAACGAGAGTTTCGCTCGTTCATCGGGTGATCGGCTACACCTTTACACGGGCAGATTGTTGGGAACTAGGATTCATGGGAACAAGCGTTGCAGGAACATTCGTACCTGATTAGGGGTTGTTCAAATATCAGTTATTTGATCAGTTATTTCCCTCAGTTATTGTGAGCCAAAGCCAGGTGTGGGTCAAAAACACAGAACAGGTGCAGATCTTTTCACTATACCTGATCTCTGTGTAGTGTCCACTCCTGGTTTTGGTTGACAATAACTGATGGAAATAACTGATCAAATAACTGATGTGTGAACAACCCCTAACGTCTGACTATCGGCCCGTGTAAACCTTCCATTAGCGTACACACAGAGATATATCAGTCACTGATAATGCCTATCCCCGTGTACGGAGAGCTGATCAAGAGGGTGGTCTTAGGTTAGAAAAAGCAGAAAGAGTAATGTATAAATGACAACTTTTACTGAATCTTTTCCCATAAAGCTATATATCTGCTCTGCTCCTCCTGTTCTATAATGTTTACTGCAGATTGTATTGCATTTTGTGGCTACCACTGAGCGGGCTCTGTATAAACAGCATGTCTTCAGCCTAGCTTTTTCTCTAGTGCTCTCCCAGGTAGTGCAGACAGGCAGTATTAGCCGAAATCTTGTTTTAAGCTATTGTGGGAATGTTTCTTTTTTGTGAATATATAAAGGTTCAGGCTACGACCACAGGGGTGCGGGCTTACAAACTGAAGATCCGCACAGATTTCTGTGTGTTTCCACACTAAATCCACACCAAAACCCCGTGTTACTTGCGGATTTCATGCGGTTTTACGGCAGATCTCACTCTTCTATTAAAAAGGATAAAATCCTCACAAAGAATCGACATGCTGCAGGTTTCAAAATTCACATGGCAGGTCAATTTCTGCATGGAGCGAAAAAGCAACGGAATCTTATTCACTTTGCTGGTACTGTACTGAAAATGCATGCGTAATCCGCAACATGTGGAGGTAGCCTTAGCATTTTTACATTTTTAAATTGTAAATTATTTTTAATCCTTTTTTTGTGCAGCAGACTTGGCTGGGTCACTACATACTGTATTTGACATGTAGTAACCATGCATGGAGGCTTCATTTGTAGTACAGTAAGTCTGCCATCTTGATCCACTTTTGGTTACAGTGAGCCACACCTCATGGCACGAATACAATTTACTGTGTAGTCTCAGCCCGTCTGGGGAAAAGCCTCACAAACTAAATTTATCACATTCATAATATTAATATCTACAGTCACCACATCAGAGCAGGAACATATGACTATGGGTGTGCAAAGCCACATAGACCATTGTCAACTAAAAGTGCTCCGGTTTTCCAGTAGTCGATCACTAGCTTTTGGATATCACTTTTTAATGGTTAATAACTAATTGTAGTAGAAATTAGAAGATCTTCAATTCCGTATCTTCCGGCAAATGCTCTGAGGACCTGGAGCATTATAGAATTAACAGTAGGATTAATGACTCATGTGGAGCATACTGTACAATTACCCAATTACCATCTTTTTTGGACTATTAGATACTCATCATTATAGGACGCACCCAGGTTTTAGACAACAGAAAAGAAGTAAAAAATATTTTACCCTAATTAAATTCGCCTAATGGTCTAAGGAAGTGGAGGATTTAATGAGGTTGTCAGCCTTAAATTAAAACTCTGGCAGCAACAGTAAATGTGCTATAAAATAATAAAAGAAGTCGTACACAACATTCTCTCCTCTGCTGCTTCTTGCACCGTGCTCCAGCTCTATAGCACTGACGTCACCTTCCTGGCTGCAGCAGTAATGTCCGGTACACACCGTCACCGCTTCAACCAATCGCTGGTCTCAGCAGTCATGTGCCGTATACTGGTGGGGACAGTGATTGGCTGCACAGTGACCTGACCTGGTGTGTATGGGACGTCACTGCTACAGCCAGGAAGATGACCTCAACTCTGCAGGACCAGAGCGTGAAGCTGGAAGTGGCAGGGGGAAACATTTAAACGGTCACTTCTTTTGTTATATTGGCACATTTAGATTAGGTTCATATTGGTGGCGGAGGTTACGGTAGGATCATCCATTGCTAGGTTGCTGCAAAATAAAAAAACAAAAATGTGAATTGCCGCTGCAATGACATTACACCGTTAACCTGTGTTCAGTGCTAAATTATATAAAATAATAAAAGGCGTTCGAGGGCCATCGCTCCATGCACCCCACTGGTCTCTGTTATTGGCCTGCAGCGCTGATGTTGCGTCAATGACATGTCATCACTTCTGCCTAGTAAACCGAGAACGATAGAAAGCACTGGAGCGGTGCTGCTGGAGGGTTTAATGGATTTTTACCAAGGTAGGCCATATATATCGGATTGGTGGGGATCTGATACTCCATACCCCCACCGATCAGCTGTTGGAAGAGACCATAGGACTCTGTGAGCGCTATGACCTCTTCCTAGGCCAGTGACTTCACCATTCATCAGTCATGTGGCCTAGTCACAGCTCAGTCACATTTGGTGCTTGGATCCCCACCGATTTGATATTGAGGACCTATAATGAGGATAGGTCATCAGTTACTAGATAACCCCTATAAGGAAGAGGTCAGGGGCCCCTTGACTGTGACTATACGATGCAGATACATTTTGGTAAGTTTTGTTTTCTTGCTTTTGACTTCTGTGCTTCAGTGAGTTGGCCAGAAAGGATCAAGGAAAAGCAGTATGAAGTACCACAGTGGTAATATATTTAACGTCTTGTACATGGTTAGGGTCACGTCTGGCTTTTCACATCAGGACTATTCTGACAGCCTGTTAGGATAAGTATATATGTAATAGGATGTGACTGTATAACATACACATGGCTGAAAGTGCAGGAACCCCAGTCTAGGAAATGTCATTGCAGACTGTCAGATACACTAAAGTGTGTTGTAGATACAGGGGAGGAAGTGATTATTGTGTTTCCTGAATGTGCCGTGTCCCTAGGAGACACAAATTGACACAGAAACCTTCATGTCTTATTTATCTCATCTCCTAGTAGTTTACACACAGCTTCCCATAGACATATCCAACTGGGGGACTGCACTACTCATCACAGGCTACAAGTAGTGTATGACACCAGAAATGTATTAGTCTTTGTTATATTAGTCTCCGTTTTGTCTTTGGTCCAGTTCAAGCAAGAAAGGAATCCATAGGGAGGAGAGGTATAACTGAACAATTTAGGTTCATATGTGTGCAGACATTATTGTCACTGTCCCAGTCATTCAAAGGAGGCTTGTGGAAATCCATGCACATGCTGGAGAAACAACTCTATTTAGATGGATGGAAGGGGTTTTCAGTTACAGAAATTTCTGCAAAAAAACTGCCACTTGAATACTTCAGCACTCCGTGTCTTCCTTTAGAAAGTGTTCACATTTATCCTCAAGACAAGTGCGACGTTTTAACTTCCTACAGAACCTCAGTCTAATGTATAGCATCTGATGGAGCATGCGGGAACCTTGGTCTGATATACAGCATTTGATGTAGCATGGGGGAACCTTGATTAGATATACGGCATCTGATGGAGCATGGGGGAACCTTGGTCTGATATATGGCATCTAATGGAGCGTGGGAGAACCTTGGTCTGATATACAGCATTTGATGTAGCATGGGGGAACCTTGGTTAGATATATAGCATCTGATAGAGCATGGAGGTACCTTGTTCTGATATACAGCATCTGATGGAGCATGGGAGAACTTTGGTCTGATATATGGCATCTGATGGAGCATGGGGGAACCTTGGTCTGATATACAGCATTTGATGGAGCATGGAGGAACCTTGGTCTGATATATGGCATCTGATGGAGCATGGGGAACCTTGGTCTGATATACAGCATTTGAAGGAGCATGGGGGAACTTTGGTGTTAGATATATAGCATCTGATGGAGCATGAGGGAACTTGGTTAGATATACGGCATCTGATGGAGCCTGGGGGAACCCTGGTCTGATATATGGCATCTAATGGAGCATGGGGGAACCTTGGTCTGATATAGAGCATCTGATGGAGCATGAGGAAATTTTGGTCTGATATATGGCATCTGATGGAGCATGGGGGAACCTTGGTCTGATATACAGCATTTGATGGAGCATGGAGGAACCTTGGTCCTGATATATGGCATCTGATGGAGCATGGAGGAACCTGGTCTGATATATGGCATCTGATGGAGCATGGGGGAACCTTGGTCTGATATACAGCATTTGAAGGAGCATGGGGGAACTTTGGTGTTAGATATATAGCATCTGATGGAGCATGAGGGAACCTTGGTTAGATATACGGCATCTGATGGAGCCTGGGGGAACCCTGGTCTGATATATGGCATCTAATGGAGCATGGGGGAACCTTGGTCTGATATAGAGCATCTGATGGAGCATGAGGAAATTTTGGTCTGATATATGGCATCTGATGGAGCATGGGGAACCTTGTCTGATATACAGCATTTGATGGAGCATGGAGGAACCTTGGTCTGATATATGGCATCTGATGGAGCATGGGGAACCTTGGTCTGATATACAGCATTTGAAGGAGCATGGGGAACTTTGGTGTTAGATATATAGCATCTGATGGAGCATGAGGGAACCTTGGTTAGATATACGGCATCTGATGGAGCCTGGGGGAACCCTGGTCTGATATATGGCATCTAATGGAGCATGGGGGAACCTTGGTCTGATATATAGAGCATCTGATGGAGCATGAGGAAATTTTGGTCTGATATATGGCACCTGATGGAGCATGATGGGAACCTCTGTCTTATGCATGGTATCTGATGGAGTATAGGGGTAACCATGGCCTGATATACAGCATCTGAAGGAGCATGGTGGGAACCATTGTCTGATGTATGGCATCTAATGAAGCTTGGTTGGCTGGGGGGGGGGCACGGTTTGATATGGCATCTGATGAAGCATGGGGAAATTTTGGTCTGATATATGGCATCTGATGGAGCATAGAGGGAACCATTGTCTGATGTATGGCATCTGATGGAGCATGATGGGAACCTTGGTCTGATATCCAGCATCTGAAGGAGCATGGTGCTCTTTATTATTAGATGTGCTTGTTATAGTGCCATAAAATCCTTAGGACTATCTAGCTAGATGAAGTGACGTGTATTTATTGAACCTGTTCAGTATTATTCTTGTGACAGGAGTATATATAATAATTTACATGCACAGTTACCTCTGTACATGGAGCTTTTTTTCATTCCGATCACTCAGCCCTTTGCATGCCTACAAGTTATGAGGATCTTGTAAAAATAAGGTTATTCTGGTGTCATATATTGCAGGTTGTGAACATGCCGCATAGTCAGCTGACAAACGAGCAAACGCATGCGGGCATAGAAAAGCATGTAAATGGTGGATGTGCCGCTGACAAACGCAGACTGAATGGAGATAATTGATTGTATTAACCATTTATTGTCCCCATACAGCAGTGTGATTGGTACATGGAAATGCACTGATTGACTTACTATATCATCAATCAGTGTTTTCTACTCATGGTGGATAACTTCCCTGTGCAAAAGGGCCTTTAGGCTCCATTCACACGTCCTGTTTTTCTTTCCTGATTCGATCCTGATTTTTTCAGGACCCATTGAAATGAATGGATCCAGATCAGGATCAGGATCGAATCAGGAAAGAAAAAAGGACGTGTGAACGGAGCCTTACTTTGTGTTAGTGGGTCTCCAATCATTTCCCTTTATTTTACTGCTAAGACTATGCCTTCCAGCCATGAAACAATGAATCTTCCAATTAAAATGTTAAGTGGCTCGAAAGGTAATCCAAGGATATGGAAGTAAAGTAATGTCTGTGGTCGCCTGCGCTCAGATATAAAGTCTATTTCTTTCTTTCTACAGCTGTGCTGGACGATGAGAGACTTACAGCCGAAGAGATGGATGAAAGGAGACGGCAGAATGTGGCCTATGAATATTTGTGTCACTTGGAGGAAGCAAAGAGGTAACGTCCTGCAGACAAAGGGGAAGTACTTCCTCCTGAAGTGACGACGCAGAACTCTAGTGAAGTTATACAGTAATACAGTAATATACAACCATTACCAGAACATCACTTTATGAGTAGGAGCAGTCTTCTAAGGCCTCATGCACACCACTGTTGTTTGGATCTGCATTTTTTGCGGATCGGACCTATTCACTTCAATGTCTGCATCCGTTGCTCTGTTCCGTGGCCCCGTAAAAAAAAATTGAACATGTCCTATTCTTGTTGGTTTTGCTGACAAGAATGGGCATTCTATAATGGGCCGCCCGTTACGTTCCCCAAATTGCAGAACACACACAGGCAGCCTCCATGTTTTGTGGATCCACAATTTGCGGACCGCAAAACAGGACACGGTTATGTGCATGTAGCCTAAAGCCATGTTAACATGTGGAAGATTAGTTGCACAAATGTCTGTGATTTAAAATCATCTAAATAGGGTTGTTTCTGCTGCAAGATGAAAGGGACAGTGACCGGAATCTAATATTTGCCACTTGGGAGTATACCGAAAGGCAGATAGTCAGCGAGATAATCGCTAATGAGCCTTCATATGAACGCTCGTTGGTGATGATCTGGCAGTGTAATACTGCTGACGATTACCTGATGAACGAGCAATCCCAATATTTTAACGGGTTTAAAAATCATTGTTTGCCAGTGGCAGATCGTGCTGCCAGCGAACAACTAGTCAGTATGGGGACAAGCGATGGCATTAGCGATCACTCCTTCCCATACTCTGGAGGAGATAGCTGCAAGTAATAGCAGCCCTCTCTTCCACTGATGAGCAGGTGATTGCCAGGAATGGACGCCTCCTTCCAGACAATCGCCTGCATAATCTGCCTGTCTGATATGAGTTTTACAGAGTAGATCCTGATCTGTGCAAGGTTATAAGCAAACTAGGAGTGATTGTTTATGGGAGCAATATCCTGTCTACTACACGGCTGGCACAGGCTATGCAAAGTACCCTGAGCTCTGTGATTGCTGCAGGGAGGCCATGGAGAATATCTGTAGTTCCTGAATATACAGGGTGAGCTGAAGCTACCTTGAGTGGTAAGATATTGGCATTTATATAAAAAAATAAAAAAGCCTTGGCCTGTGTTGGCACAGTATGCGGTATGTGCATTATGTAGAATATCAGTGTAAAGTGTGCGGTATTTCCTGGTAGGCACATGTTCATAAAAATACTCCAGACTGTAACTGGATTTGTTCAACACAATGCCAGAAACCTTTGATTCCCTGTCTTCCCAACACACACAAAAAATTGTCCTAAGTCCTGGAGATCATGACAGGAGAGATTCACCAGAAAACCAATGCAGTGCATTATGTCCTGTAAAAGAACTTTCCCAGAATGTATAGCATGAGGTGACATCACCCCATAGCGCGTGGTGACATCACCCCATAGCGCGTGGTGACATCACCCCATAGCGCGTGGTGACATCACCCCATAGCGCGTGGTGACATCACCCCATAGCGCGTGGTGACATCACCCCATAGCGCGTGGTGACATCACCCATAGCGCGTGGTGACATCACCCCATAGCGCGTGGTGACATCACCCCATAGCGCGTGGTGACATCACCCCATAGCGCGTGGTGACATCACCCCATAGCGCGTGGTGACATCACCCCATAGCGCGTGGTGACATCACCCCATAGCGCGTGGTGACATCACCCCATAGCGCGTGGTGACATCACCCCATAGCGCGTGGTGACATCACCCCATAGCGTGCCCCGTGGTGACTACACCCATAGCGTCTGGTGACATCACCCTATAGCGTCTGGTGACTTCACCCTATAGCGTCTGGTGACATCACCCCATAGCGCGTGGTGACATCACCCCATAGCGCGTGGTGACTTCACCCTATAGCGTCTGGTGACTTCACCCTATAGCGTCTGGTGACTTCACCCTATAGCGTCTGGTGACATCACCCCATAGCGCGTGGTGACATCACCCCATAGCGTCTGGTGACTTCACCCTATAGCGTGTGGTGACATCACCACATAGCGTGTGGTGACTTCACTCTATAGCGTGTGGTGACATCACCCTATAGCGTGTGGTGACATCAGAATTATGTAAATCCATGGATCTGCACACGCTTTTTGGTTTTTGTTTCATCCTTTTCATTGAACGTCCCTTTTGCAGCACTGACTCTTAGCGGCGCTCCATGTACTACATTCTGGAGGGGTTCTGCTTGTGTCTTGTCATTCTCGTCATGTGTGTTCTGTGTGACGTGGCTGTGTCTTCTGGATTACTATGGTTGCTCAGCTGGGAGCACGTGTGGAATGCTGAGGTCGCCATTCCCCTGTGAACTCGCATAGCTTGCTCATTTGACACGGTACATGTTGGTGGAAACAGTCCCGATGTGATTTGTATTTTGATGTTTCGAGCTTTTGGTGGCAGTTTAGGCATTGCTGTGCCTAAAGGTGGATGTACACATTAAAGGGGTTGACCAGTTTGCAACGTAATTGGTCAAAATGCCATATACATACATACATACATGACTGTATCCTGTCCTGATAGAGGCCCATGGGTGCCTCTGTGTCACTGAAGTAAAGGTAGTTACCTGTCCATCCTCCTTGGCAGTGACCGCTTCCTCTGGCTTCTCCTGGGTACTTTCTATTCTGCAAGGGCGATAAAGACAGTGGTGCTTATGGCACATGTTTGGATACAGGCTGCCTGTGTTTAGACATCCATTTGCCATTAAGCGCCTGCGCTGAATATAATGTACCCAGAGGAACCGGTTACCGTTAACTAGCAGCCCTTGGACACCGAGGATAACAAGCAAGTATGTTAACTTCACTAACACTTGGGCAGTCCGGGCCTCCATTAGGACAAGTGGAGGACAGTCATGTATGCTATATGGATCATATATGACTGTGTATGGCATTTTGACCAGTTTGACCTTTAAATGAACATACGTCCTGCTGATTTTTACAGCACTGGTATGTTTATGGGCTTTCCCCAGGATAGATGTCATGCGAAAGAAGGATAGGACTTGTTGGATTTTAACAAACCCGATTCTGTATTCTGTCAGGAGATAAGCGGCTGCCAGAGGCTTCAGGCATCAGCTTATTCCCCTCTCCCCGCTGAGAACACATTTGGCCAAGCCTGCATATGTATTTGGGGTCAGGAGAAACTGTTACCAGCTGTCTAGTGTGTACCACCATCTTAGTGCGTATAGCTGGTTGTGTAGGACTATCATCATGTGTGATTCAAAACTGAACGTCCATAGTACTGTGATGACAAATGATGAGGGAAGATGAACCATGTGAGATCCAGTCATGTGGTGAGTTACTCAGTAACACTGCGGTAAATCATGATTTGTAAAGGCAGGAGCTGCCAGAATACCAGCACGTCTAGTAACTTTACTCCACGGGGCTTTATGTTTCTTATAGGGAGCCCCTCCCCATGGCTCCTAATCCTTCCCTAAGGGAAAAGGAAATGCCTACCCCCAGCTCTAGAAGACTGAATATTGTAAGTCTCACCGGGTCCGCATCACAGGAAATACATTTCTTACATGGAAAATCCCTGTAATAGAAAATGAAAATGCAAAAAGAGCATTTACCCCAAGAATAATGTATTTCAGGAAAAAATAGCATTAAATGCCTGATCTATTTGTCAGGTTGTCTGATTCTTTATGTGACATGCTCCATCGGATGACATATTACGCAGCTTTGTCCTAGTCTGTAGGGGATATCATCTGCATAATATGGCGCCATACGGCGCGTCATACCACAGCACAAGGAGCCACAGGGACGAGTGTACGTCTGTGCTCTGCTGTGCACTTCCCTAGGACGCTGGATCTGTCACAGGCAACTACTTGTCCTGTGAATATTGCTGCATAATAAAGCAAAGTCTCAGAACAGGAAGCAATGGACTTCTGATTATTTGCGCTTTTTTCATCATTTTACCATAGTACAGTGATTCGATAATTGGCTTCACAGTTTTTCTTTTTCAGCTGAAACCCATTTCTTTTACGTGTTTGAGCTGTTATGGTGTGTGACACGGCTGCACTGCATACCGCATGGCCTTACAAATTAGGACTGCACTATTTAGTCTGTGTGTATGGTTAATGGCCGTGTGGCACCTATAATACCATGCGCCCATTAACTATACAAACCAACTAAATAATACATCATTCCTAGTTTAATTAGAGCCTGCTGTGTCAGTACTCTAGTACTCTACTGCAGTGCGTCTGCCTTGCAGACCGTACCATGTGTTTTGCACTGCCAATTATCACATCATGGTATTGAATATAGTATTTCAAATTCAGTTTTGATGCAGTGTTCTGGCTCATGCACACAACCATTGGTTATTTTGCGGTCCACATATTGCGGATCTGCAAAACATGGATACAACCCAAGTGCCTTCCGCATTTTGTTTAACGGAGGGGCCGACCCCCTAATAGAACAGTCCTATCCTTGTCTGTAATGTGGACAATAATAGGACATGTTCTGTTTTTGCGGACATACGGACACAGAATGCACTTGGAGTCATTTCCGTTTTTTTGCTTGCGGCCCCATTAAAATGAATGGTTCCACATACTGGCTGCAAAAATAAAACCCAGAACGGACACGGGAAATAAAATACGTTCGTGTGCATGAGCTCTTAACCACATCTGAACTGCTATGTCTGAATACACCCTTGAATGATGCATTATGAGGAGATCCACAGTGTCTTACATGTGAGTGCTGATCTCTGTGCTGCATTTTATTTCTGGTGTAAAGAGTCTCTCCGGCCACAGACTGGGGATAAGGCATAGCAAGCGGAAGTCTAGGTTTTGCGCTGCTGTGTCAAAGTGCCGCTGACAGGATGTGACTCACCTTCAGCTGCTGCTGGTCCCCGGGTGTTTGCTATCGGTTGCCTGGAGACTACTCTGGTGGACAGTGTGGTTTGTATAGTACATAGCTGGCATCAGAGCACAGGCTGCTGGTGGATGTTCTCAGGAAAATATAAAATCCGTACCATTGTAAAAAAATGCCCCAATCTTCACTTCTGGAACCTGTTTTTTTTTTTCTGTTGGTTACTGTGCTCATGTTAATCTGAGGCGGTGTAAATACGGCCAATAGACATGATGGCATCACACAGTTGCCGCAGATTTGTCGGCTGCACATCCATGATGCGAATCTCCCGTTCCACCACATCCCAAAGATGCTCTATTGGATTGAGATCTGGTGACTGTGGAGGCCATTTGAGTACAGTGAACTCATTGTCATGTTCAAGAAACCAGTCTGAGATGATTCCAGCTTTATGACATGGCGCATTATCCTGCTGAAAGTAGCCATCAGATGTTGGGTACATTGTGGTCATAAAGGGATGGACATGGTCAGCAACAATACTCAGGTAGGCTGTGGCGTTGCAACGATGCTCAATTGGTACCAAGGGGCCCAAAGAGTGCCAAGAAAATATTCCCCACACCATGACACCACCACCACCAGCTTGAACCGTTGATACAAGGCAGGATGGATCCATGCTTTCATGTTGTTGACGCCAAATTCTGACCCTACCATGCGAATGTCGCAGCAGAAATCGAGACTCATCAGACCAGGCAACGTTTTTCCAATCTTCTACTGTCCAATTTCGATGAGCTTGTGCAAATTGTAGCCTCAGTTTCCTGTTCTTAGCTGAAAGGAGTGGCACTCGGTGTGGTCTTTCTGCTGCTGTAGCCCATCTGCCTCAAAGTTCGACGTACTATGCGTTCAGAGATGCTCTTCTGCCTACCTTGGTTGTAACGGGTGGCAATTTGAGTCACTGTTGCCTTTCTATCAGCTCGAACCAGTCTGCCCATTCTCCTCTGACCTCTGGCATCAACAAGGCATTTCCGCCCACAGAACTGCCGCCTCACTAAATGTTTTTTCTTTTCTGACCATTCTCTGTAAACCCTAGAGATGGTTGTGCGTGAAAATCCCAGTAGATCAGCAGTTTCTGAAATACTCAGACCAGCCCTTCTGGCACCAACAACCATGCCACGTTCAAAGGCACTCAAATCACCTTTCTTCCCCATACTGATGCTCGGTTTGAACTGCAGGAGATTGTCTTGACCATGTCTACATGCCTAAATGCACTATGTGGCGTGGCCCACAACACATTGTCAAAAAGTGGAGAGGGTGACGTAAAAACGCAATTTAAGGAAAAAAGTATGCAACTTTTCTACGCCAGTTTTCTGGCATCTGGGCAATGAGAAAATGGCCCTATGGCGAAATATTCCAGGGGGCTGAAGTCCAGGGGGCAACCCAGGACATCTTCCAATCGATGCTCTCAGCATTAAAGGGGTATTCCCATCCCACAAATGTAGTTTGTATAGTTAGATATAGCCATACTAATATTATCACTAATAGAATGTATTTATACATTTTCCTATTTGTATATCCATTGTCCCACACACATCAGTCAGGCCGTTGCCCCTAGTTACGACCACCGCGGCCATTGTTCAAACCCACTCTGAGGTAACTGCTGTATTGTGAACGCACCTTACATCAGCATGTGGAGACACTTCTTACGGTACTTTCACGTCTGCGTTTTGGACCCTACCAGTCCAAAACACAATGGTCAGGATCTGTCCAAAACGCAGACTTAGGCCCCATTCACACGACCGTATGTATTCCGTGTCCGTATAAAAACGGAAGACATACGGAAAGTCTTCCGTAGTGTTCCGTCATTTTGCGGACCCATTGACTTTAATGGGGCTACGGACATGTTTTGCGCCCAAGTATAGGACATGTTTCCTTTTTTTTTGCGGGCGAACTTCCGTAATATACGGATGCGGAATGCACACGGTGTGCATTCCGCATTTTTTTTCTCCTATGGAAAAATGAATGGGTCCGTATGGTTCCGCATCTTATCCGCAAAAATGCGGATAAGATACGGAAATGAACATACGGTCGTGTGAATGGGGCCTAATAAACGGATCCTGCTCCATAGAGATGAATTGATCTTGGAACAGGATCCGTTTCTCTGTGTTTTGGAAGCGTAGACAAAAATGCTACAACCCTAAGATGTGTCTCCACATGCTCATGTAATGTGCGCTCACAATCCAGCAGTTACCTCAGAGCGGGTTTGAACAAGAGCAAGCCGACCACCACTACTACATGGCCGCGGGGGTCGTAACTAGGGGCAATGGCCTGACTGATGTGTGTGGGACAATGGATATACAAATAGGTAAATCTTCTAAACGGTACATTTTATATAAATACATTCTATTAGTAATAATATTGGTATGGCTATATCTAACTATACAAACTACATTTGTGAGATGGGAATACCCCTTTAATTACTTATGCACCTGGTCAGCGGCGGAAAGTCTCCTCCTGAATTCAACTGTATTGTCCTCAAGATGGCCATACAGTTGAATACTGCAGTTGTCTGGCATACATGATGTCTGACATGTACGCCAGCTACAAGCTGCACCAGGTGCATGGACTGCCAGAGGAGCATCCCTCGGTGGAGCAGGGGATATCAAAACGCTGGTCTTGATATGACCCCCAGGCCTCCCCCCGGGGTCACATGATTTTCTAAACCTAAACAACCCCTAAAAGTGAAGCTGTACCGTGAAGCAGATGTCTATATTGGTTTGTGCTGTGCGCTTACTGAAACTTCATACGGTTATTAAGAAGGAAGTGGGTGAAGGGAGTGGCAAGGAAGATAGTTTCCAACATAGTAAGCATGCAAATGGATGCCAAGAGAGTCCCCACTGACATCACCCTAAAGAGCTAAATATAGTCAGTGAAAGAAGAAATATCTTCTGTACTGCATTCTGTCAGTTATACCTGCCGCAGTGGCCTGTGGGCTGGGACTTAGCTGTGAAACTGAGATTTTTATCATAGTGCAGTGGTGGCGAACCTATGGCACGGGTGCCAGAGGCGGCACTCAGAGCCCTCTCTGTGGGCACCCTTCCCCTGGAAAAAGTCTATGGTGTACCAATATGCCTTAAACTTTTCCTGCCTTTCAACAGCACAAGGCGCACTATGAACAGCACAGGTGGCGAGTTGAATGCAGGCAGGCTATTATAGATAAATGATAGAGTACATGGAAGATATAATATATACTATACAGTCCAATGACTGTAGCATTCAGATTAAATTGGCGTGTTGGCACTTTGCAAAAAATAAGTGGGTTCTGGGTTGCAGTTTGGGCACTTGGTCTCTAAAAGGTTCGCCATCACTGTCATAGTGGTTAAAGATGGGAGAAGCGCATATGACCCAGCATTCAAAGGAACACTAAACGCAGAAAATGCACAAGAAAGAAAATATGCCAACACTTCCCTCCTTTGTCTCCTCCTTTCCCTTGATCCTAATTAAAACAGAGAAATACTGTATATAAAGAAATCAGAGATTTCAGGAAGCCATGTCCCTCTGCTTCTCTTCACTGCCCTTTGTCTGGCTGCAAGACAAGTGGCTGGAGCAGGAGCCTCCTCACTCTGCCCTGTTTGCAGGAGGCAAAGTTATTGTTTAACCCTGCACCTTTGCTGTGGCTGCCCCTTGTCAGAGGGACACTGGAAAGCTTTCTTCCAGACACCATCTTACTTCTGCATCTGCATATTAAAGAAGACCTATCAACTCTTCTGACATGTTGGATTTGGTAAATATTTGTATTTCTCATGAAATAAAAGTTCTGTGGCATATTTTCTGTACTGTTCCTCTGTTATTCCCATTTAAAATGTATGGATACATTGATAGTAGGTGTTGGTATTTGATGATATGTCCATTCATTCCTGACACTATCAGACTGTGTAGGAACAAACCCCCTATACAAGAGGAGTGGTGACGCCCAGTTGCCAATACAGTCATCAATTTCTTGGTGGACTAACAGAGGAATGGCACAACACAAACAGGAAAAGATGATCTAGAATTGTTATTCCATGGGCAGTGCAAGTGTTCACTAAACCAGTCCTCTTTAAAGATTTCATTAATGGAAAGGATGGTGGGAAGTAAAGGAAAGAAGGAGGACTGGAAGGACCCATGATGGTTTTCTCATGGCTGACTGCTGTGCATAAACAAACTTTTCTCTACAGTTATGTATATTAGAAGACATCCTGTCACCACTTATACAAGATAGGAAATTCTACTTCATTACGCCAGTGTTTCTCAAGCCCAGTCTCCTAGGGCAGTGGCCCCCTTTTTTGCACCAAGGCCCGGTTTCTCGCTAGACAATTTCCCCAGAGCCTGGGGGGGGGGGGGCATAGTGCCCCCACACAGTAGTTATAGTAGCATAGTGCCCCCACACAGTAGTTATAGTGCCCATAGTGCCCCCACACAGTAGTTATAGTAGCATAGTGCCCCCACACAGTAGTTATAGTGCCCATAGTGCCCCCACACAGTAGTTATAGTAGCATAGTGCCCCCACACAGTAAGTTATAGTCCATAGTGCCCCCCACACAGTAGTTATAGTAAGCCCATAGTGCCCCCACACAGTAGTTATAGTAGCATAGTGCCCCACACAGTAGTTATAGTAGCATAGTGCCCCCACACAGTAGTTATATAGTGCCCCCACACAGTATTATAGTAGTAGTGCCCCACACAGTAGTTTATAGTGCATAGTGCCCCACACAGTAGTTATAGTGCATAGTGCCCCCACACAGTAGCATAGTGCCCCCACACAGTAGTTATAGTGCCCATAGTGCCCCCACACAGTAGTTATAGTAGCATAGTGCCCCCACACAGTAGTTATAGTAGCATAGTGCCCCCACACAGTAGTTATAGTGCCCATAGTGCCCCCACACAGTAGTTATAGTAGCATAGTGCCCCCACACATAGTAGTTATAGTAGCATAGTGCCCCCACACAGTAGTTATAGTAGCATAGTGCCCCCACACAGTAGTTATAGTGCCATAGTGCCCCCCACACAGTAGTTATAGTAGCATAGTGCCCCACACAGTAGTTATAGTGCCCATAGTGCCCCCCACACAGTAGTTATAGTGCCCATAGTGCCCCACACAGTAGTTATAGTAGCATAGTGCCCCCACACAGTAGTTATAGTGCCCATAGTGCCCCCACACAGTAGTTATAGTTAGCATAGTGCCCCCACACAGTAGTTATAGTGCATAGTGCCCCCACACAGTAGTTATAGTAGCATAGTGCCCCACACACAGTAGTTATAGTAGCATAGTGCCCCCACACAGTAGTTATAGTAGCCCATAGTGCCCCCACACAGTAGTTATAGTAGCATAGTGCCCCCACACAGTAGTTATAGTGCCATAGTGCCCCCACACAGTAGTTATAGTGCCCCCCCCAGTAGTGCCATAGTGCCCCCACACAGTAGTTATAGTGCCCATAGTGCCCCCACACAGTAGTTATAGTAGCATAGTGCCCCCCACAGTAGTTATAGTAGCATAGTGCCCCCACACAGTAGTTATAGTGCCCATAGTGCCCCCACACAGTAGTTATAGTAGTGCCCCCACACAGTAGTTATAGTAGCATAGTGCCCCACCATAGTTAGTAGCATAGTGCCCCCCACACAGTAGTATAGTGCCCCCACACAGTAGTTATAGTGCCATAGTGCCCCCACACAGTAGTTATAGTGCCCCCACACAGTAGTTATAGTAGCATAGTGCCCCCACACAGTAGTTTATAGTAGCATAGTGCCCCCACACAGTAGTATAGTATAGTGCCCCCCACACAGTAGTTATAGTGCCCCCACACAGCACAGTAGTTATAGTGCCCCCACACAGTAGTAGTTATACTGCCCATAGTGCCCCCACACAGTAGTTATAGTAGCATAGTCCCCCACACAGTAGTTATAGTGCCCATAGTGCCCCCCACACACAGTAGTTATAGTGCCCATAGTGCTCCTCTCCTTCAGTTTTGTACAATAAAAAAAAAAACAAACACTTATACTTACCTCCATCAGCCTGGCAGCGCTGCGATGCAGGCCTCCTCCGGCCTGTGTCTCTGCACGGCAGGCGATGACGTCATCGGCCGTGCCCTGATAGGCTACAGCACTAGGCCTCTGCACTGCAGCAGGCATCATCGCCGTCCAATACAGATAACTATGGAGATGAGCGCTTCCACAATGGAAGCGCTTATCTCCTTGTCCCCTGCCACCGCCGCGGCCCGGCAGACATCTATTCAGGGCCCGGTGTCCTAGGGGCACCAACTGGTCAAGATCTGAACACATCCCTTAAAGGGTTATGCCATGATTGATGTAAAAAATGAAAATAAGACATCATCTAGTACATGACAATCTCTTTCTAACAAAGCTAGAACCAGCCCTGTACCTCACATGGATCCAGAGATCTCCCCATTCATTATCCCAGTTTTTCTGCCAGATTAATTTTAGGTACCTTCTTACAGAAGATATGGCTAGTGGCAGTTCAAGATTTAAACTGAGCATGTGCGACCAGCTCAGTGAGGTGGACAGAGAAATCAGAAAAAGAACAAACAGCAGGTGGTGCTTTACAGATACATTTTATTGAATAGCTCACTGGTTATACTAAATTTTTAATTACATGCAGTTACAAAAGTATTCAGATCCAGGGGCTGCTTTGAAAAATGTAGAATATGTTTTGTGGCATGACCCCCTTTAAAATACCTGTGGTAATTCCTTATGCATCGATGCTGCCATGCTAACAAAGTCCTGAAAATGTGACCAGTTAGGGGCACTGGACTCCAGTACTCGTGTGCCCCTAAGTCGTCACATCTTCAGGATTTTGCTCTGGAAAATGATAAAGGTTTCAGTTTATACATTGCTATAAAAGGGGACCTCCAGTATCTCTCAGCACCAAGGAGCCCCAGTCAGCTTGCAGCATTTGCCAGTCACATGAAAAAAGAAACAATAATCCTAATCGTGTGTACAGTAGCAAGAAAGACAAAAACAAAAGTGACCAATAAGTAAAGGTGGTGGCCCTGACATACCGGGAAGCACTGGTCATGTCTGTCTGAGTAATACAGCTTTGCCTACATTATGAAATAGTATATTACAGTGTACATACTGTGACTTGTAGTCTGTAACATATGAAGTGGGGGTAACTGTAACTCACTGACGAGGCTCCTGGGATTTGTCCATGCGTGCTATGAACCAACGTCCAGTTGTAGTTATTGACCTTTCTCTCTGATAATTGCATTCTGGAAGATGCGGTGGTGGCTACTAAACATAATCACAATATATCTCTTATGCAGACCAGCTGGAAGCAGATAGGCTGGTGGCTCCATGAGACCTACATCCTGGGGATGATGAAACCAGGTATCCACAAAAGGCTTGGAGATCCAGTGCCGTGCTAGGGCTCCCATTTAATATGTGTTTAATACTAGTATAATATCCATATTGTACAACTCAACATGAGCAAATTAGCCTTGTATAGGAGAGGTGCCAGTTACTGTAGACAGTTATGATGTTTGACACATATAGTGACCAATATGACCCAAACCACCATTTCTTCTAAGTTTTGTTTTTGGTGACTTTTCAGGATAAGCTGCCGTGTGTGTACAGGAGGAATAACTCTATAGCTCAGTGTTCCCCAACTCTGGTCCTCAGGGCCCACCTTCCGGTCACATATTCAGGATTTCCTTAGTATTGAGCAGGTGATATAATTAGTTTCAATACATCATGACTGACCACCGGTATTCGTTCTGTGGGATATTCTCAAATCCTGACCGGTAGGTGGGCCCTGAGGACTGGAGTTGGGGAACACTGCTATAGCTGACCATTATGACTTGTATCCTGCAGGCTCTTTGATCTTCTATCTTTATCAGTTTCCCCTAAGATATATGGTGGAGACTAGCTGCTCTGATGTCTCCCATACACAGCACATAGGGGAGCAGGATCTCCTATGTTCTATCTTTCTTTGTAGTACACCCTCAGGAGCTCCAGTAGCATGGAGGACATTAGCAGCATCTGTGTATTTCTCTCTGCCCTTGCCTCTTTCTACCAGCAGCATCTCCCTCTCCCCATAGACTTCTATGGTCATCATGTAACCTGATCCCTCAGTGAGATGATAAGCCATATTTTCTCTTTAGATGGATTTTAGCAGTGACTTGAGGATAAATGATAAGTTTGAGATGCTGGAGGAGGGTGGTGCAGGAGAGGACAGGGCTCATAAATGGAGAAAGAAACATTTTTTCTGTAATAAGATATATTACACAGTTTCTCATTTATGCTTGTGCTGTTGATTTATGCCATCTTGGATGACTGTATGGTGCCTGTTTAAATCTGATAGTATGCAAACAGGTTACTTTTAGTTTTTATTAGTGCAGGGCATATTAATATTTAATATTAGGTTGCTGACTGTAATGTTTCTATAGCAAATAATTTGCAGCTGGCAGTTTCCGGCTGAGCACATAGGAAGTGATACTTCCCCTTTAATAGATGCTGATTTCGCCTCCACCTTCTCTTACTCAGTCTTCTGCCCTGATTCCATACTGTACAGGAATGTGAGCCACAGGATTGAGCAAGCAAGGAGGACTCTTCACACTGCTCCTCCCAATGACATACAACAGGCTTACTTCACAAAGTTTTTTCTGATCTAAAATTTAAAAAAATCCTCCCCAGCTCCACCTCCGGATGTGTTGTTCTTCCAGCTAAAGATTATGAAATTTACAATGATGATATGAAAAACAATCCGCTATATAGAAATGTGATCTGCAGTAGTTGACAGCTGTTGATGTTTTATGGCCACCTTTAAGGACCCCATACACATTAGAGAATTGTTGGCTGGACTCCTTCATCTTCAGTGGGGCCACCCGGAGCCTCCAGAGCTCCCAAGCTGGGATATAAACTGCGGTCAGAAGTGTCTGGCAGAGGCCTTCTCCTCCCTCCCCACTGAATACATACATACATTTGGCTGAATGGGGTGTCAGAAGGGGTGATCGACCAACAGAAGTTATAGATGCACCTTTAGACCCCACCATCTCTCCGCTATGTTGAAGGCGCAGCATTGTTCTGATTATTACTGTTTCTGTGAGGGAAGGGTGCATTTAAAGGGGTTTTCTGTAAGTTTGATTTTTAAGCAAGTGCCCGCAGCCTGCCCCCTGAAAGAGAAGATTCATACTAAGGCCCCTTTCACATGAGCGTCACGGATTAGGTCCGGATGCGTTCAGGAAAACTCGCACCATTTTGCAAGCAAGTTCAGTCAGTTTTGTCTGAGATTGCGTTCAGTTGTTAAGTCTTTTCCACGCAGGTGCAATGCGTTTTGATGCGTTTTTCACGCGCGTGATAAAAAACTGAAGGTTTACAAACAAGATCTCTTAGCAACCATCAGTGAAAAACGCATTGTATCCGCACTTTCTTCAGGATGCAATGTGTTTTTCACTGAAGCCCCATTTACTTCTATGGGGCCAGGGCTGCATGAAAAACACAGAATATAGAACATGCTGCGTTTTTCACGCAACGCAGAACTGATGCGTGAAAAAAACCACTCATGTACACAGACCCATGAAGTGAATGTGTCAGGATTCAGTGCGGGTGCTATGTGTTCACATCACGCATTGCACCCGCGCGGAAAACTTGCTCGTGTGAAAGGGGCCTTAGGGCGGGTTCACATTCATGTTATGCAATTCCATTATAGGTTCTGTTATAACAGAGTTTATAACAGAATATAACGTCATTTTAGAACGGACAGGACTATTTTTCCATCATGTATGATGGAACCAAACAGAACCATTATGTGTTCCCAAAGATATGTATTAGGACAGAGCAAAACGGAATGCTTCTTAAAGGCTTCCATTTTGCTTTCCGTCCTAAAATTCCGTTATATTCCGTTATAACTCTGCTATAGCAGAACCTATAATGGAATTCCATAATGTGAATGCGAACCCGCCCTTACCTGCTGCATGTTACTCTGGTCCTTCAGGCTGCCCCCATCTTCCGGCCCTGGCACAGTTTACACCTGGCAGTCCATGGTCACATTCACCGCTCCAGCCAATGACTGGCTTTAGTGGTGATGTGGCCACAAGCAGCACGTCCCTGCTGAAGCCAGTCATTGGCTGGAGCGGTGCATGTGACCGTGGACTGCCAGGGGTAAACTGTGCCAGGGCCGGAAGAAGCAGTGAGGAGGGCCTGAGTGGCATTGAGCAGGTAAGTGAATCTGATATTTCAGGGCACAGGCTTCGGGCAATGTTACCATAAAACCCCTTTAAGCTCTGTTCACACAGGTGTCATGGCTTAAACTTATACAAATTGCACACAATAGACTACCTAGACTTTTTGGTGTTCTGTGAAGCTTTCCATTATTTTGATGAGAAGCTATTCATACCATCAAAAGGGACAGAAACCCCAACTATACCCATCTCAGCAGCAGGGCACCCTGTGATGTGCCTATTATCGAGGGATCATTTTAACAAAACCACTTTGCCCAGAGGGGACTACCCCCTCCCCCCAAGTTGAGTGCAAGAATATTCCCCGTTATTTTTTGTTAGAGTACCAGAACCGTACATTCTTGGATCGGATCCAGTCCAAATACTTCCCTTCAGATAAATGTGCTATTTAGGCATATTTGCTTTAGATAACCTATCTCACTGATTTGAATGGATTTCTCTGGCATGATGTGGGAATCATAAAAGTTCAGTCTAATTTGTATTCTTCAGGTCCCCAAGGGTCAATAAGACTGATTTTGGATTAGTCCTTAAATAACAGGCAATTAGGAAGGTCCGCTAATTTATGTGTCAATGCGGGGTTTAGTCTCCTTCAAGGAAATGTGCGTGCCCTGCCAATATTCAGTGGAAAACACAATGTAGATTAGAGATATTACTAGTGACTGAAACCTTCCAATATGTAATATGTTCTTCACTTCTGTCCCCAGAGGGTAATGTCAGTGACCAGTCCACTGGCCAAACTTCATGTGTGTACATGCATTGCAGATAGGGACCTATAGCTCTGCCTAGAGCGCCCCTCCTCAAAATTGGTGCTCTGTGACCAGGAACATACTGTCAGTAAAAAAATGAACACTTCCTTAGGGTAACACTAAAGGGGCTGTATGGCGACATGGGCATCGGGAAAAAGGCAAGACATATTGATTGTTTGTTGTCTGCCATCTGCAATGTCATGGGGGCATGACAGCATGATTCCATGGGAAAGAGGCTCCCCCTCCATGACTCCTTAGGCTGAGTTCACACTTCAGTTATCTGATCAGTTATTTCCATCAGTGATGTGAGCCAAAACCAGGTGCGGGTCAGAAACACAGAAGAGGTGCAGATCTTTCTGTTATACCTTATGTCTGTGGAGGCTTCACTACTGGTTTTGGCTCACAATCACTGATAGAAATCACTGACCAAGTAACTGAAGTGTGAACTCCGCCTTAATGGCATCTTAATTCATCAAAGTTCATTTTCTTCATTATGCAGAAAGCGCCAGAAGATAGAAGACCATCACCGTGAACCTTTCGCCATGATGGATAACAGGCTGGCAATGGTTTGGGATGACAGGTTTTCCTCTGACCTGTTCTTCATTTCATGTAAAAGAGCCTTAAAGGGGTTGGTCAGTTTATATCACTAGTTACACATTTGCTGGTAACATCACACACATTCAGCTAGTAATAAGCATTATTTAACCATCAGCACTGATGTCCAATAGTTTAATATGAATAATTCATGTTTACATGCAGGCCTTCTAACCTGCATGCCGGTTCTGCACTGGGAACATGGCCGCTGATGGAGGGTCCTGTCCATGAGCGTCCTCCAGGACACTGATGGACGGGACCCTCTATCAGCAGCCATGTTCAGAGCGCAGTGCTGTCATGCAAGTGAGCAGACCTGCATGTGAACAGGAATTATTCATATCAAAGCTGATAGTAATATAATCTGGCCAACCCCTTAAAACCTTACAGGACTCGAAGAAGAGACAGGGAGAGTCCTGATTACCCTGCACACATAGAAGGATTGACGTACTTCTATGTACACATACTGATACAGGGAGAGCTGTCAATCACTGCCTGTGGGCGGAGTCATCAGGACTCTTTCCTAGGAGTCCTATTAGAATTTACTCTGCATTTTACTCCTCCAAATACTTCTCCAAATCATATAAACCCATATATGCCAGAACTCACCTTCTCTCAGTCTACTCAGTCTACTGGTGTCCAGTAACAAGGACTCTTCGGAGCAGCGAGTAACATAATAGGGGAGGGTTTGGAGAGACCGCTTTGAAGGTGACGTCTTGTACCCTGTTTCCCCCAAAATAAGACCTACCCCGATAATAAGCCCTAGTGCTATTTTGCCCTGTTTTTGGAGTAGGCTTAAAATATAAGCCCCACTCCAAAAATAAGCCCTAGGTACATTGAGGATACACTGAGAATAGGGTTATGGTCCGAGCCTGGGGGGTGGAGGGGGGGGTGAGCAGAGCCCCGCAAGTGATTTTAATGGCCAGTCAGGGCCTCTCTGCTGGTGACACTACCTGTGCAATGCTGCGTACTATAGTATACAGCGCTGCGCAGTTAGTTACCTATATACACACCTATACCCATACCCTATCCGGCGCTGCAAGACGTCTCCTTTGTGACTATCCTGCGAGACCTGACCTCAGCTCCGCGTCTCACGGGATCACGCTGGTTGACGGGATGACACAGCACACGCCGGATGACAGGATTGGGAGAGAAGAAGAAGTTGGGAGTGTAGGTAAGCATATTTTTTGTCTATGTTTGCACAGGGATCTGGGGCAAAAAAAAAAATGACATACCAGTATATATTCAGAGGAGCCAAAAATGACATATATGTTCAGTGGGGGCAAAAATAAGACCTACCCCAATAATAAGTCCTAACCCTTTTTCCAGAGAAAAAAAAGAAATAAGACCCTGTCTTATTTTCGGGGAAACATGGTATAATGAGGATATTATACAGGAAGAGTTTTCCCTGTCCTGAAAATGAACTTCAAGAGAGGTCATCACTTTCTTTTGAAAATAAAAGCCGTCCCATATTTTCCAGTGAGCGCTCTGTGCACAGAAGGTCAGGTTCACACAGCTCGGTCCTTCTGGATACAGAACACCGCCTAATTATTTGCATTAGCCAGACACGGCTCAGTAATGATTCATATGTGACAGTTCGCATGATCAGACCGTCGGCTTTACTAAGCACTTTACCTAGTCCAGAAGAACAGTGACCGAGCTAGAAGGTCCTACCTACAGAGCTGAAAATGTTCCTTCTTACCACAAGACAGAGTTACATGCTGCAGAACGCAGAAGCTACAGCGGCACTCATCTGAACTGGTAATATACCAGCACCCATAATGCATTGAAAGGTGGTCTCCTCAAAGAAGATAGCCAGGACTGGAAAGTCAGTCACAGGAAATCTGGTCTGGATAAGGGCTTAAGCTCACAACCGTGTCCGTTTTACGGTTTTCAAATTGCTTATCCCCAACACAATGATCCTGGCCTTGTGCAGGCCACCATCTTTTTTTCAAACTATTGTATAAATATCCTATCCTATCCACAAAAAGGACAGGAATAGGACATATTCTACCTTTTCTTTTTTTTCGGGGGGGGGGGGGGGGGGCACAGAACGGACATACGGATGTGGACAGCAAACGGAGTGCTGTCCGCATCCTCTGTGGACACAATGAAATGAATGGGTATGCATTTGATGTCCCAAAAATGTTGATTGAATGCGGTCCGAATGTACGGTAGTGTGCATGAGCCGAAAAAATCGGTATTCAATAGTTTTTTGTGGCAGTTTTTTGACCCAAAGCAAGAAGTGGGATGGAAGGAAGTGAAAAATACAAAGGAAAGACATATCTGCTGGATCTCCTTCTGGATTTAGCTCAAGAAGCTGCCACAAAAACCTGTGTGTTAAGCCAGCCTAAGGTCTCGTAAACTTTTTATGTGTCCGTTTGACGACTGTGGGAAATCCTCCTGTATTTCATCTTTGAAGATGTCCATGAAGAATCTGTATCTGGCATTTGTGTACATTTTTGCCGATGCTTAGTGAAACACTGACAGAACACTGATCCGTGTTGTGTCAGTGATTCTTCCTGACCCATAGACTTTAATTGATGTGTTTGGTCCGCATCATGGACCAAAGTAGTGCATGTCTCTGTGATTTTCCAGTGACTATTGATGTGTGAACAAACAAATCGACCCAAATCTGTGAGTACGTGTGGTGTCTGTGGAAAATGCAGATGGCACATGTCCGTGAAAAATGGAAATGTAAACAAGGCCTAAGGGGTGTGGTCTTCTCAAAAAGGGGAACTTTGGAGAGATTTTACTTCATTAGTCTCCAAGTAGACGACTAAGCGATGGAGTGCTGTACATTTACGGTACAAGATTAAAGCTCTTGCTCCTGCAGTCTAGCGGGAGTAGGTTGGGTCGCTGGCTGTTTATTGCCGCTTCTGCCTTCTCCTGGCCTCGGTGCCTGGTGCTCAATATCGACTATACCATTTCTTGTATTGAACCCAGTGATCAGGTCATCGCTGGCTATCTCGGATAGAGCAGAGCTGCCGAGTCTTAGCAGACCCTGATGAGCTCTACCTGTGTGCAATGCCCCAAAAAAGGACTGTTTTCCCTTGTAACTGGGGCTCTTTTGGATGCCCCGATTACAGTGGAAAAGTGCAAAATACAAGAAAAAAAAGATTGTTTGTCTGAAAGAGATCTTTTAATGACCCCTTGGGGGACATGACCTTTGACCTCTTGTGTGGCAAAAATTTTTGGTAAGGATATGACCTCTTCTGGTGTATGGCCATGTGCTGAAAATATTTTGGAAAACTAGCACTAGACTTCAGGCAGACAATCTATGTTTAGGCGGCAGCAGAATGTCTAGCACATCCATGTCATCTTGGACACCACTATGTAAGACATCTTTGAAGTGGCAGCTGTAAAGTTGGGCGTGTTCTGTGTTCTGCATTTGTCACACACTGAAACTGTTTGCGGAAAAAAAATGATATACATGCATATACTTTAAGAGCAAAGTCACCTGAACCTGCCGTATATACACACACACATAGGTAAGGGAAATATTTGGTCCAGAGAGCTAAGTACGTGATATGGAGTCGTGGCTGTCACCATTGAAGTAAATTCATGAGACATTATCAGATATGGCACAGGAATGAAGGAGGGGTTAGACCGAATGTATAGTACAAAAAAGGGCTTGGAACAACATGCATTCATTACATTGTGAAATCAAGACTTACCTAAGAGGTTTTGGGTTCCTGGTTGATACTTGGAGCAGCTTCCTTCCTTGTTTTACACTACTTTAGATGTGTATAGGCTGTGCTGTGTGTAGCATATGACGGCACAGTAATAGGGTCACTGAGCACGGTACTTTACACTGATAATCTGCAATACTTGGGACTGCTGGCATGCAGATTATTGGTGGGATTATTTGGCGGACTGTATGCGGAACAATTTATTTCAATGGGTACGCAAAAAAACCCCCGGAAATTACTCTGTGTCCATTCTGTTTCCATATGTCCGTTCCGCAAAAAAATAGAACATGTCCTATTATTGACCGCATTATGGACATTAAGGGTAGGACTGTTCTATTAGGGGCCAGCCCTAAGAAAAATGAAAATACATAGGGCATTATTTCTAGCATGTGCAAACTGCAGAGCTGTGATCTGTGACTACAGCCTGGCTACAGTGCAGACAGGGAGTGTAAGGTAGTCTGAGACACGCCTTCTTTCTAATGATTGGTTCAGACCGCTGTTCTCTCCCTCCCCCCTGCTCCGCCTCCTCCTATGGCTGCATGGTTATAGATTACGAACTCCTAAACTACCAGTGACAAAACGATCATTATAAGGTAATTGCTGCACATACAATAGGAAACCTTTGAGAAGGCTAGTTTCACACATAACATTTTTCATAAAAAATGGCACTTTTTACCTACTTTTACCTGTTTTTACCTACTTTTTTGGCTTTTTGTTATTTTAAAATCTGTGTCTAAAGTATAGCACACATATAGAAAGGGTTTTAGTTCGTGACTTTTTGGGGTCTGTAGCAATTTTGGAACACCCCATTAGTTAGATGGTGTTTTTCTGGCATTCTTTTTAGCAGGCGCCAGAAAAAAAAATGCATGTACAGAATGAAACTAAATGAAAAAGCCACCAAGACAAGCCTTATAAAAACGCCCTTTTTTAATATGTGACTTTCCATGCATTTTAGAACACAAGGCGTGAACCTTTTGCGAATGAGCCCTAAAGGAGTTCTGTATTATTATGATTTATAGCTTAGATCTCCATCTCTCTCAACTGCCTGCATGTGAGAAAGTGGTGACTGCTGGGGGTTGTTGTTATTGTTTGCTATATGCTGTGAAGTTGCATCTAGTAAAGTGCATTATTAAGGCCTGTCTGTTCTTGTGTACACGACAGCGTGATAATGAGAGTGGCGTACATCTGTATGGTCTTGTTGTAATGGGGTACACACCTTCAGTAATCCATATATTAGTGTAGTGTTTTCTCACAGGGAGCGGCAGTAAAAAAGTACCACACATTTGCAGATGCTGAAAAAAGGGGGCAGAATAGACTGTTAAATGTTAATAGGGGTTAAAAAAAACAACATTTAGCTTGTATCTGCAGGATACAGGTTCATATGTGTTTCCACTAGTGATGAATAAAATGATTCGTACTAATCAAAATCGGTCAAATATCAGAAGGGCTGGCCCGCTGCTCCCCCTTGATTGACAGGGCAAGATGTCTTGTCTTGCGCCGTTGTTCCGAGTAGCAGCGCAAGCGCAGAGGGTCTACCCTTTGTGCATGTGGCGCTACACTTCTGGGTGTAGCGGTACATGCATAGTTGGCATCTGCGCTGCCCAGGATCCTCTTGCGCTTGTGCTGATACTCTGTGCGACAGCGCAGGTGCGAGATGTCTGGCCCTGTCAATCAAGGAGAAAGGAGTATTCTTACAAGCAGTGGGGCCTGCCCCTTGCTGCTCAAGTAGGATGATTTTTTTAACGATCTGTACGAATCGAATAAGGCATCACTAGGGACCACCTTTCCATTAATTTCTATGAGACTGATGGCGATACCTTCTATAAATGTTGCCTTTCTGCAAAATGATGCGACCGTGGAAAAGAGCAAGGCGCCGCTCCTTGAGTTAAAGAGGACCTGTCGCCACTCCTCACATGCCTGTTTTAATAGCTTCATGCATTCCCCATGTAATAACAAGTCTGGAACATCTATTCTTATGGCTCTACGTTGTGCCATTCCTTTATTATTTGTACTAGAAGTTATGAATGAATTGCTAGCAGTCTGCAGTAAGGGTACAGAGGGGAGGTAAGCAGTTGGGGGTGTGTACCTGCACAGTCTGAAAATGGCAGCACTGATTGGATAGAGTTAGTCTCTGCAGGTACACCCCCAACTGGTTACCTCCCCTTTATACCCTTACTGAAGTCTGCTAGCAATTCTTTCATAACTTCTAGCTGAAATAATAAAGGAATGGCACAACATAGAGCCATAAGAGTAGATGCTCCAGAATTGTTATTACATGGGGAATGCATGAAGATATTAAAACAGGCATGTCAGGAGTGGTGACTGGTCCTCTTTAAGAAAGCTGGTGCGCAGGTTTGGAAAGTTCCCTTCCTATGAGTTTAGTGGGTTGCCATGTTATCGCCATGTGACCGCAGAGTGTATGGGCTCCCTAAGGAATCCATTGACTTCCGCATAATCATCCTAATTAAAGCTACACCTTCTGGCACATGGCAGAACTCCCTTGCTAACAAAGTCGATGACAGTGACCTTTTGTTACACAATCACATTGAACTAACTTTTTTCCCTGCTACGGGTTAAGCGAAAATATATAAAATGCGTTCCCTCTGGGTGTGCCAGTTGAATCTGTGCCAGTGCCTAGTTCTTGGTTATTTGCTTGCACTTTTCCGCTCCATAATGAACAGTGGAGCCAGAGATTATCCTAGAACTTACTGAAAATCCCCCGTCACTTTTTTTGGTACATTTTAGTGAGAATCTTTCCAGATTATGAAGCTTGATACTTAAGCTCAGACGTAAATCCCGAGACGCCTTGGGAGTGGATTGTGAGAACATGTAACATGTGCTATCTCTAGTGGGAAAGTTATTGCCCGTCTATATTGCCGTTATCTTCCCGTATCTCTTCATCTACTTCCTCTTGTGATCCCAGGAGGATGCATATATCATGACCCATGTTTCCTCACAGTGACCTCCTGATCTCTTCAAATCTCCCAACTACTTCCTGCGGTATGAGCAATCTTTGTCCCAGAAGCTGTTAAGGAAATAAAAGTTCAGCCTCATGTGTCTGACATACCGCCATATATATTCCATGACCAATTCTGTTCATCAAATGCTTGACTTGACAGCTGTATTAGATAGCCTAATGTGGCATACCTTTGTTGGGAGGGAAATGTTTCCTTCCGGCAATCACCTGCTTGCTAGTAGAGGAGATCTCTTCTGCAGCGCGGGAAGGAGCGATCGCCATGCCATCGCTCGGCGGCGGCAGATTGTTATTAGACACCATGATCTGCTGCCTGCAAACGATGATTTTTTTGACATGTCAAAAGACTTGGATTGCCCGATGAGTGAGCGTTTGCTCATTGATCGAACAAACGGTCGACAGTATTACACTGCCAGATGATCGCTAATGAGCGTTCATGTGAATGCTGGCCGTACACTTTAGATTAATGCCTGCCAACCCATAAGATTCAGGACCTGCTTACAGTCTACCATCTGCTGGGTGTCCAGCTTCCTCCAATAGCAAATGTCGGGGGAGAGTCTTATTAAAGGGAGTCTGTCACCTCATTTTCACCGATATAACTAACATCACTGCCCCACAGAAGACTGCAGACACATCCCAGACATACCTGTGTGCACTGTGTGTCTGTATTCCATGTCCAGGAAAAGCACTTTTATTCTGCAGGAAAACAGCTCCCAAGTGCCCGGCTCTGCTGCTGCAAGAGCCCAAAGCAAACCAGACTGAAGAGGGGAGGGCTGCTTTAGCTGCTCATATCTTGGGATTGGTAGCAGATAGAAAAATGGTTCTGACCTTCTTTGAAAGCTGACATTCCAAGCTTTAAAATGATACAAAAATCGAGTCAGGAGAGAAAGCTGTTTTTACTTTCACTTTCAGCCGGGCACTTGGGAGCTGTTTTCCTGCAGAATAAAAGTGCTTTTCCTGGACATGTAATGGAGACACAAAGTTCACACAGGTATGTCTGGGATGTGACATGTAATACAGACACACAGTGCACACAGGTATGTCTGGGATGTGACATGTAATACAGACACACAGTTCATATAGGTATTTCTGGGATGTGTATGCAATCTTCTGTGGGGCAGTGCTCTTAGTTATATTGGTGAAAATGAGGTGACAGACTCCCTTTAAGGGCAGTGCCCTCAATGTAACCACACTATTTTTGTGAAGGCCTCAGTGTGTGTTTTGTGTTATGTATAGAAATGAGTGAAACGATTCGAAATGAATGACATTCAACCCAAATTTTCCAAGCATTCAGGTCAAATCCAAATTTTTAGCTATTCAATTTGGGCAAATTTTTTAATATGGCATCAGACGTTTTTCAGATTAGAAGGCAGGAATGATGAAGGAGGTTCACATGACCCCAGCCCATTTGGGTTGAATTTATTCAGAATTTTTTCAGAACTCCAATCAAATATCAAGAAGTTTGCTCACCGCTATTTTTTTGTTTTTATTGTGTGGCTTGTTTAATAAAGTTTGTTTGATATTTTGCTATATTGTAGGTGTGCACCATTTTCTGTGTTTGTGCACGGTCTGACACTGTCCAATCAGGGCCACCAGCACCAGACTGTGCAGGGACACCCAGTTGGACCTTTATTGCAAACTGCTAGTAATTCATTGATAACTTCTAGCAGGAGTAATAAAGGTATGATGGACACATAATGCAGTCATAAGACTAGAAGCTCCAGAATTATTATTACATGGGGAATGCAGTTAGTTACTAAAACAGACATGTCAGGAGAGGGCACGGGTCCTCCTTAATTCTGATGAAGAAGCTATTACTGCCGCACTGTACGGGCTCTTGTATTTTATCTGAACCAGCAGTCAACCCCTTGTTACATCTCTCCATGACTATTCATACTTCCCATGATATGATGAGTGGACTTTGCCTGGTGAATCTGAATCGGTAGAAAACTTGAAGGGATATGACATGGTATGCTGTGTTCCAAGGTAGATAAAACAACTTTCTGATTTTGCTGGGACGGGCTCCCATATAATGTGTAGGGGCCTCCTGGTTCTCCCACCCGGTGGCAGATATGGGGGGAAGGAGAAGGATCACACTGTTGGATTTCTCGAGGAGATAAACTGTTGCCAGTCACCTCTTCCAACCCCCTCCCCATAGAGGACACATGCACACTCGGCTGAGCCTGGGGGGAATCTAGAGAGATGGCTGAATGAATGCTAGGCTATGTGATGTGTATGGCTAGAGTGAAGCCTAGTTGTGTTAAGGCTCTGGTACAGACATGTCAGGAAACGTTGTCGCAGGAGCGATTCTTTTGCATGGAGCCCTTATGACTCTATCAGGGCTATCCATTAGTAGATAGTTGGATTTCTCCTGCTGCGTACACCAGATGTGCTCCTAGCTGAGAACATTACAGCTCTGCCTCTGTGTTGAGAGGCTGTAACTGAAGTGTTCTGTGTAGAACAGGTCCGACCAGTTGTGCCTTCTTCAGGTTGCATACTTAGGCTAGTTTTTCTGTCTCCTGTAAGACTGATCTGTGTCTACAAATGTCATAGCCTTCAGGACACAACAAAGCTTAGATCATGATCGCTGCTTTGTTTTTTCCACATTTCATTCCCAACTCCAGCTGTCCCCTTAATCTGTGATCACAGTTCAGAGGAGGGTGTTGGGAATCCAGAAGAACAGATGAGAAGTTCACTTTAAATATGCATCTGCTCCACCCAGCGCGTGACACCTGCATTATGAGACTTGGCAATATGTGCCTGACCTGTAAGCCTGTCAGGCTGGGTGCACGGGTCACAAAGGTTGATGGAAACCTGCTCTCGTGTAATGCCACGTGTCCATCCAGGCTCGTCCACCAGTCTATCAGCAGCTTGTATTCCAGGGGGTACCTGCTACAGTAGAAATGCTATAGCACCATACTATATGATTATATTATAGTGCACAGTTTATCCTCCCATTTTTGCACTTTGGACAAAAAGGCTAGTATGCATCTGTGATTAGACATATGTGATTTAAAGGGCATCTGTCAGCAGATTTGTACCTATGACACTGGCTGACCTGTTACATGTGCACTTGGCAGCTGAAGACATCTGTGTTGGTCCCATGTTCATATGTGCCTGCATTGCGGTGGGGAGGGTGCGGCAGTTGCAGAGAGAGTTGAGCCTCTAGGTGAAATTACAACGCCCCCATTGCTCCTAGACATTTGCATAGAATAAAACATCATTTTTCTCAGCAATGCACACACATATGAACACGGGACCAACACAGATGTCTTAAACTGCCAAGTGCACATGTAACAGGCCAGCCAGTGTCATAGGTACAGATCTGCTGTCTTTAAAGTGCCGTTTGAATACCGTTTTGTTCTTTTAAAAAATGTTCAGTGTGGATCTTTGGTTTGTGATAGGAATAGTGATATACATCTCTAAATCCCGTGCATAGCACTGTAAATCTGATGATGGGCAGCAATATATAACTAAGTTAAACAAGTTTTAGGCAAAAAAATCTTTATTTCCTCATTTCCCTGGTTCTCTTCTGGTCTTTGTTTACCTGCAGTAATAACAATCTCTGCCCCTCCCCCTTCCTGCTATGCAAAGGGAGTGAATACAAGAGCTGGCCTGAGTGACATGTCTGCTGGGATACTCAGCAGCATGTTGTATGTGTAGGACTACAAGTCCCAGCTGTACAATGACACTGCTGAACACACAGGATCTTCCCCCTACCTGTACTTGTACTTTGCATCTCCTCCAGATCAGCTCCAGTGTCAGCTTTGTGTCTGTAGGGTGAGGAGGGCAGATCCTGTGTCTCTTTGCGGGCCGCGCATGCCCCGTTCGCTCCCATTCACTTCTATGGGGAGCCGGCTTGGTGGTGGCGGGACCGGAGTCCTCCAGCCACCACCTTGCAGGGCTCCGTTCTCGATATAGGTGTGTTTCCCAGTGGCACTCAAGTGAATATGCTTGCAGATTAGGAAACTATTAGAGCCATGCCAAGGTGAATGCATCATTTCAGGAGGTAGTACACCCTTCAGGCAGTGGTGAGGGTGGAGGCTATAATAAATTCCTAATTTGCAAAAATATTCATGAGCGTGAATTTGCCATTCATGTGAATGGGACTGATACCAGGCACAGCTGTCATATAACGTATGGCTGTGCCTGCTGTACAATGACTGGCAGGGCGCTAGGAGTCTAACGTCAACTCATCTGATTTTGTTGCCCTATTCTAAGGACAGCTGCTGGCGGAGTGCCCTTTCTTCTGCAGCTCAGGGGTTGTGTCCATGCTCTCCCTATCACAGCTCAGGAATCAGATGTAGGATGAAGCTGAGCATGTGCGGCCATCTCAGTGAGCAGGTCAAAGAAGTAAGAAAAACACAAACAGCAGGTGGCGCTATACAGATACATTTTATTGAATAACTCAGTGGCTGTGCTAAATTTTTAATTGCATGTAATTACAAAAGTATTCAGATCCAAGTGCTGGTTTGAAAACTGTGTAGCGGTGCTGCTTGAGTAGTATTCACACTCAGTAGAACTAGTATTACTGGTGAAGAAGCTCTATTAGATGGCAGCTCACAGAGGTCATTACTTAAAAAGTGATGCTTCAGTCCTAATAAATGGACCTTTCTCAGACACATATTGCAGTGGGGATAGGAATTGCCAAAAACCCGAATGCTATAGAGCAGGGATGCGAGATCGCTATGGGGGCTGCGTTCACCATGGAGGAATGTAACCTTTGTAGTGTATCACACTGCTGCTCTATGGTTTCTGCTTTATGGTATAGCAGAAGTGTTCTCATAGTTCAGTGACTCGTTAAAGATGCCCACCTCCATGCAGACCCAGATCACACCCTCCACTGCCTTCTGATGGACCAGCAGTGATGAAGCGTGTGACATGGACATGAAGGGTAGGTTTATTATCAAGATTATGGGGGAGATTTATCAAGACCAGAACTTTCCTGCGCTGCCAGAGGATGCGCCTAAACAGAAATCTACAACAGCTCAGAGCTCTGATGATTTCTGGCTTCATTTGTGCCTGAATACTGGCAGAAATGAATATAAATTTGTTGGGATGACTGGTCATGCCCCTTCACACCATTGTCACGACTCCTTTAGGGCTCATGCACATGAACGTATTTTCTTTCCGTGTCCGTTCCGGTCTTTTTGCGGACTGAACCATTCATTTCAATGGGTCCACAAAAAAAAAAAAAAAAAAAGAAGGAAGTTATTCTGTGTGCATTCTGTGTCCATATGTCCGCTTGGCCGTTCCGCAAAAAAATAGAACATGTCCTATTATTGTCCGCATAACGGACAAGGAGAGGACTGTTCTGTTAAGGGCCAGCTGTTCCGTTCTGCAAAATACAGAATGCACACGGACGTCATCCGTATTTTTTGTGGATTTTTTGTCGTGCGCATGAGCCCTTAGGGAAAGTTTTTGAGGACGGCATAAAATCGGAGAGGTGTGAACATTTTTTTTTTTAAAAAAAGGTTGCAGTTAAAAAGTTACATAGTTTGCAACTTTTTAACACCAAGGGAGTCTCCCCCTCTATGTTTCCTCCTGGGCCGGGGTGTGTAGGTCTGTATATAATGCACAGTAGCAGAGGCTGATGTGATACATAATAACAGGCCTGTGAGAAACCCTCCAGTATTAGATAGCTTTTCCATCTCAATGATGGCAGCAGCTCTGCGCTCTCAACCCCCTTCAGACCAGGAATCTGCTCCTGGCAGCGGCCCAGTCTACACAACTGGTCTCCACAGCAACATCTGCTGGAAATGTGTGCTTTTCTGCACTGTCTTTTTCAGAAGTGCTTGGCAGGGGAACGCCCTTGGGTGAATCGTCTCTGGATAAGAAAGCAGAATAAAATAAGTCATCAGGTTCAGTATGTTCCCTTATTATTCACATATATTAGGTGGCGTGCCTCTAGATTTCTCTCCAGAAGTGAAGCATGATAGAAGTTTCCACATAGCTCAAAGCTTTCCTAAAATGAAAGCTTAAAGAGGTCCTTTCAGCTCTCCTGACATGCCAGTTATAGGTACTACTTGCATCGCCCGTATAATGCCATCATATAACTCTACGCTGTGCCATTACTCTATTAATCCTGCTTAAAGATCAGGAATAAATTTCCAGTTGGGGGTGTGACCCTGCACAGTCTGCCACTGGCCTCACTGATTGGATAAGGTCAGACTATGCAGGGACACCCCCCTCTCAACTGGTAACACCCAGATGGGCCTTAATTTATGAGCTTCTAGTAGGAATTATAGAGGAATGACATAACAGAGTCATTAGAATAGATGACCCAGAGTTGTTATTACAATGGGGTGCAAATAGTAAAACAGACATGTTAAGAATAAGTCTAAGTCCTGATGTCTTACCACTGTGAACCCACCAGGTGTGATCTGAGAGGGTCTGAGTACTTCTGAGTACTTCTACCCCCATCAATTCCTAAAACGATGCTGTTATCATCCACTCTGCTTTTTAAGGGGGTTTCCCGCCTATAAAAATCTTGCTGGATTCCTGAACCTTGAGGGCCGTGGCTTTTCTTTGCTACCTTAGGTCAGTATAGAAAGTCATAACTGCAGTGGTGGAAGCAGACACCGGCCGGGGGTCATGAGAACATCACTGATGGACAGGCGGGGGGACAACCTGGACAATCCCTTTAAGAAAATCATGAATTTATTATAGAAGATGAGCTGTAAGGGACTTGTCCGCTGCCCGGAGCAGTCACTTTTGGGAAAAGGCGAGAAGGTGGAAACATCACATATTATCTTAGTTTGTTAATGAAGTGGACATGAATCTGCTGAGTTCTCCCGTATTGTCTGCGGCTGACTCACCGATGAACGGCCGGGCTCTGTGTAGATGCATCATTTCGTGTGACATTTGTTACTTTTGCTAGATTTAGGTTATTCATCAGCCTGGAATTGTCCTGATGTGAAGTGGTTAGTGACCGGCACATGACTGGTCACTGGAAGGAATTCATATCAGATTGTGAACGGCCACATCTACTTATTACGTCTATAGACCAGAGATATCAGTATACAGCAGTAGTGTTATAGGGCCTTTTATGTGCAGTGTAGCTCTGTCCACATTAAGCTTGGGTTGTTTCTGTATATGCTATAGTGCTTTTTTAGTGGAAGTCATTCATCAGTTCAATCCAAATGTATTTCATACGTGGTCCCTCTTCTCCTTTCCTGTTAAAGATAGTCTGTCACCTCCAAAATCAGCATACCGTCATATAGGATAGGTGCCCCTAAACATGACCATATCGTACCTGTGCAATTTCTGGTTCTCTAATGAAATGCAAATAAAGTTATTGTTGCACCTTAGGAAAGGCCGCTTTCACTCAGTGCACCCGGCTTCCCCTGCACTATCACTGCTGGCTGCAAGAGGTGCAGGGCGGTTATGGCATAGAGATGATGCGCTAAACGGAGCGGCCCTGTCTGTGGTGCATCATAAACCTTATTTGCATAAAAAGTAGGATTAGACAACCTGATTTTCACAGAAAAGTAAAGTTGAGTTTCAGGCCCCCTACCCTACGTGGTGGTATGACTTTATTACTGATTTTGTAGATGACAGACTCCCTTTCAACATAGTCAAATGCCATACTGTCTGTAACAAGGAAAATTGCTTAAAGGGGTTGTGTCACTTCAGTAAATGGCATTTATCATGTAGAGAAAGTTAATACAAGCAATATGGCCAATCACAATACATTAGTAAGTGCCTTGTATTAACTTCCTGTACATGGTAAATGTCACTTACTGAAGTGAGACAACCCCTTTAAAGCATTGTACGTGACATTTTCAGTCACATTAGATAAGAGTTAGAAAAAGCCTGGAAGTTAAATATAGATTCAACAGCCGCAAATGGCAACTTTGACATCCTCATTTGCAAAATGTCCCTTGGAAGCTTGGAGTTTTTCTAAGTATATTATGTGTATTATGCTGCTTTCCCCTCCTCATCTCCTAGTATTATATATTATGGATCTTTCATCGTCCATTGTGGATATTGTTTTAGGTGGATGGAGGCCTGCTTAATGGAAGACCTGCCCCCTACCACAGAGCTGGAGGAAGGGCTCAGGAATGGGGTTTACCTGGCCAAACTTGGAAACTTCTTCAGCCCAAAAGTTGTGTCTCTGAAGAAGATTTATGATCGGGAGCAGACCAGATACAATGTAAGCCGTTACTATTCTAATGTTACTGAGCGTTGTTAATATGACACAACTTGCAAACACATGCATCCAGGTTAATATGTGCTTTAAGGCCCATTCAGACGGCCGCAGTGTTTTACGGATCTGCAAAACACGGATACCAGCCGTGTGTGTTCCGCAATTTGCAGACCGCACATGTCGCCACCATAATAGAAAATACCTGTTCTTGACAAGCTCTATCTTTTCCACGCAGCCACGGAATGGAACCACATATTTTGCTCCCCCCATAGGGCCGTCTGAATGGGCCCTTACTGTGCATAGCTCTGTGACCTCATCTATGAAGTGGCAAAATGTAAAGATTGGAAAATGATGTGTTATTACTTGCCTTAAAGGGTTTTTAACATCTTATGAAGTGTCAATCAAAGCAGCCAGGGAGGGGCTGACAACAGACAGGCGTGGAGTTTGGGTACAACTTGTGCAATGGCTACGCCCTCTTTGCACCAAAAGTCTAATTTGCATATTAAGAAAACATATGTAAGGAACCTCAGTTAGCCCACTCTACCTGAATGGAGCTTTACTGCATTCTCTGCACAGTCTGGTGGCCTTGTCTTATTGTGCAGAGGAAACTGTGAAGGAGTGCAGCGCTATAACCTTGCTGCGTCCACTGTGATGGTAACACAATATACAGTAATTCACATACTGATGTATAATCTCTCCTGGGATTGTTGCCACCAATGTGGAAGACCCGGGCTGACTGTAGGAACAGCACGATTTCATATGCTCCTAGTATTTAGATGGTGAGGGCTGCTACAGGGGAAATACAAGTATTACATGGGACCATCTGTGCCATACCTGGGCAGATCGCGCCCTCCTACGTGAGAGCTGCTGCTTGCTCAGAGACACCGAGCCCGGAGCAGGGGGGGCCCCTTTATGACATGATATTAAAGGGGTTATCCCATGACTAATTAAAAAATGAAAATCAGACATCATATAGTACATGACAATCTCTTTCTAACAAAAGAGATTCTGTTAGATTTATATAAAGCTTGCAGCGCAAGGGGAGTGTCTTTTCTGCTGCAGCTCAGGGGGTGTGTCTCAGCTCTCCCTATCACAGCTCAGGGGGTGTGTCTCAGCTCTCCCTAACACAGCTCAGAGGGTGTGTCTCAGCTCTCCCTATCACAGCTCAGGGGGCGTGTCTCAGCTCTCCCTATCACAGCTCAGAGGGTGTGTCTCAGCTCTCCCTATCACAGCTCAGGAGGCAGTTGAAGGATGAAACAATAAATTCCTAATTTGCAAAAATATTCACGAGCGTGAATTTGCCATTCAAGTGAATGGGACTGATACCAGGCACAGCTGTCATATAACGTATGGCTGTGCCTGCTGTACAATGACTGGCAGGGCGCTAGGAGTCTAACGTCAACTCATCTGATTTTGTTGCCCTATTCTAAGGACAGCTGCTGGCGGAGTGCCCTTTCTTCTGCAGCTCAGGGGGAGTGTCCATGCTCTCCCTATCACAGCTCAGGAATCAGATGTAGGATGAAGCTGAGCATGTGCAGCCTTCTCAGTGAGCAGGTCAAATAAATGAGAAAAAAACAAACAGTAGGTGGCGATGTACAGATACATTTTATTGAATAGCTCAATGGCTATACTAATTTTTTTATTACATGCAGTTACAAAAATATCCAGAAACTTGAATATTTTTAGTGGGACAACTCCTATAAGGAACTTGGTTGTTTGTCCCTTGCTGCCGATCAGTAGTACTCAGCACAGTCCTATATCTGTCGTCTTCTCTTTCTCTTTTAGGCCACCGGTCTTCACTTCAGACACACAGACAATGTGATTCAGTGGCTTAATGCGATGACAGAAATTGGCCTTCCAAAGGTAGGCTTCTACATTATACTCCGTGAAGGTATCCTAAGGGGCAGATATGCTGCGGATTTACCGCCGCTGCATGGCGGTCAGAAAATCTGCAACATAGTGGATGAAATGTAACTCTAATCCAAGTGGTGCGTAAAAATTTCTGCCGTGGATTCCACCCAGAGGGTAAAACCTGTGGCAAATCCACTGTGAAAATCTTTTAACTTCTGCAGAATATGTCCCATGTGGATGTTCCGTAAAAGTCTCTTTTTCGTGTTTTTTTTTTTTTAATGCTCTCCTCCACACTGTCATTACAGATTTTTTACCCTGAGACCACAGACATCTATGATAGGAAGAATATGCCTCGCTGTATATATTGCATCCACGCTTTAAGGTACAGTATATTTTTTTCGGATCTACCTATATGCCATTTCTGTGAATATGAGTTCCCCTGTCTTTAGAAAGTGACATGTGACACTGACATAATGCTGTCAGTGTTATCCAATACCTTCCAGACCTCTAAGGGTTACATAGCATCATAGATCAATATAATGCTATGTGATCCCGGCAGTGCTGGGAGTTCAGGCCAAGTCTGCAGTGAGACACTTGCTCGTCTGAAAGGGGCCTTAGATGTGTTTACTGCTGGGCGGATATCGTCCATACTGACCGGTAAAGGATCCTGCTGTGATCTTTATGCCTAAGTTATGCTGCCGGGTGAAGAAAACCTTCTGATTTCCTCAAAGATAAATCAAGAACTGAATTTTAGCTGCTGGTGATGTGAGTGCGTCTTCCCTGCAGCGCCTGCTCAGACTTGTTTGTCTTGCAGGGTGATCAATAGGAGTGGCAGCTCTGTGCAGCTCAGATTATATCTCAGTCTTGTAAATCAGCCCGGCATTCGTATTTCTAGACATAATTGAATGTCTTGATTTATCTTTCACCGTGGTGATGTGCATGTGAACAGTGGGTAACGAGGGCTGACACTGCTCTTATTAAGTGGCCTCCTTGTGGAAATAACCTGTATTTCTTATTAGTGTCAGGCATCAAGAGGCTAGATAGGAACAGATATATGGAGGCAGGGGTGGGGGCCTGACACAGAAGGTAACAGCTGACAAACACTGATTTTATGTGCCGCATAAACAATCAGGTTTGTCAGCATTTTGGTCATTGTAATCTGCCCACGTAAATGGGCCTTTTTGCTCGAACAGACGAAGAAGTCCGGTGGTCTGAAACCTGCCCACCACTGTGGTGTTTGCTGCAAACCTTCTCTAGAAATATGATTGTTTTTACACCATAATAACGCCGGACCAGCAGTAACTAAGTGAGCCACGGCACAGGCACCAAAAGTCATCTCGCCTAGCCCTGTTAATCAAAGGGGAGGAGGGGTACACAGGGCACTGAGGAGCATAGCATTAGATAAGGTGAACCTCCCCATAAGATGCACCTAGGTTTTAGAGGAGGAAAATAGGAAAAAAATATTTTTTCATCAGACCTAAACCTCAGATCAGACCCTCAATGAATGTTAGACCAGCTCAGGCCCCCAATCAGACCTCAGATCTGATCCCCATTGTTAGACCCCAAATCAGACCTCAGATCAGATATCAAATCAGCCCCCAAGGTTATTCAGACCTCAGATCAGACAGAAAAAAATCAACTCACCTCTCCTGTTCGGGACACCACCGCTACTCCTGAGATCCAGTGCTCTTCCTGCCACGCTGTGTTGTAACCAGTCGTCGCACAGCATGAGGTCACGGAGCGCACCTATGTTGTCACAGTGTGCGCAGGTCACTGCACAGCATACGGAGCCTGTAGGAGAAAACCAGGGAGTGGTGAGTTCAGAGCCAGCACAGGGAGAGCTGTGTTCACCGCTCCCTGGTCCTGCTGTCCTAATATGCGCTTCCATAATGGAAATGCTCATTAGTATTCGCACCATAAGGCGCTCTGACGTTTTCTCAGACCTTTTTCTTTATTTGCATTTTAGCTCAGTTCCATTACGTGGACGCTATGATCTCTGTGACTCCAGTTTAGCTGCAGTGCCCGGTGTAAGGTAGTCTGAGACACACCTGCTATCTCATCATTGGTCCAGGTGCCTGATCCAGAGATAAGACCGGAAGTTAGTCTCCTATCACAGCTCTGACTTAATGGAGCTGAGCTAAAAAGCTGACAAGGAGCAAGATCTCACATATAGTAGCAATTACGTATTTTATTTAATTTTTGTGACCATGATTGGATGGCTTTCTGGTCCTTTTATATTGATGGTCTGTCCTCAGGCTAGACCACCACTATTTAGAAATAGCAGACTTACAAAGAAGATCTGTCCCTCTCCTGACATGTGGATCTTTAGTAAACACTTGTATTCCCTTGAAACAACAATTCTGGACCATATTTTCTTATGGCATGGTGTCCCTCTGTTATTCCCAATATAAATATATGAATAACTTGACAATTGAGTGTTACCATTCCCCTTATGTCTAGGTGTTGTGCCCCTGCAATGTCTGCCATGGGCATTACTGATTGGACAATGTCAAACTATGCAGGGACAAACTGTTAACGTTCAGTTGTCAATTTATTCACAAACTTCTGATAGGAATGATAGAGGGAGGACAAAAGATAAGTTTTATAAGAAAGGATGTTCCAGAATTGTTATTGCATGAAGAATGCACACAGCTATTAAAACGACATGTCAGAAGAGGGGACAGGTCCACTTTAAGCCTACGTGCCCTTATAACCCCTGCTGTGCACCACTTTCTCAGTGCTCATTAGTTTGGAAGATGGCAGCTCGTTAGCAGGACAGTCAGAAGCATTGTTGCTGTTTGTTAATTGCCATTTAATTTAGTGTTTTTTTTCTACCCTTCATGTGAGGCGTTCTTCATCTGCAGAGAGACTGTACAAGTCGTCTTGCAGAAATCTTTCAGCAGCTCGCTGTGTGCAGCCATCAATGCATTTCCTTCCATTCCCTTACCACTGGACTGGAGGAATGGGATGAGTGCATGGTCACTGTGTCATCAGTACATGTGAGGGACCCATCACCGGAGTTCGCTCCCTGTACATTAGCATTATCTCTCATACAAACACCAATTGTCTCATTCACCGCTCTTTTTCAGTCTGTACCTGTTTAAACTAGGCCTCGCCCCACAGATCCAGGACTTGTACGGGAAAGTGGAATTTACAGGTCAGTATTCATTCTTACCTCATGTTTTATAGAAATTAACTGTTTGTTATCTGCTAGTCACGTGGAAGTCACCTCTCCTTGCACAAGGACGTGTTGTGTGTACATAGTGTCACTTGTGTTACGTGGGACATTTTACCGTATGTGTTATTGGGAGAGACAGCCCGTAATCCATTGCAGAAGGTTCAGTGGACCACTTTCCCAGCACTTTTACCACACAATAGGACAAATCACTACATATATGACCAATAATAATATTTCCAGTAGGTTTTATGTGTTTTGGTAAAAAGTGTTAATAGATGCTTCTACTGCATTATCATATTTATCCCCATTCAGCAAATAGCATTTATTATGTAGAGAAAGTTAATACCAGCCACTTACTAATGTATTGTTATTATCCATATTGCTTCCTTTGCTGGCTTAATTCATTTTTCCTCACATTATACACTGCTCGTTTCCATGGTTATGACCATCCTGCAATCCATCAGTGGTGGTTGTGCTTGCGCAATATAGGTAATAGCACTAGTCTATGTGCACTCCCATGGTCCCGGCCACCAGTGAGGCAAGGGTTTTTTGTCTGATTGAAGGGTGGTTGTAACCATGGAAACGAGCAGTGTATAATATGATCCAGCCAGCAGAGGAGACAATATGGAAAATCACAATACATTAGTAAGTGCCTTATATTAACTTTCTCTGCATAATAAATGCTATTTGATGAAGTTACACAACCCCTTTAAATCTACTATATTAAAATCCATGAAGATAATCCAGTACAATACTCCCTGCAATATACATTTGGGTCTCTTGTTTTAGTGATGCTTCGGGTTTTTTTTCTTTCCTACTTTGTTTTCCCTAGAAGTGTGATTTTTGCATCCTATTTGAGTTAGGCCCCATTCACACGACCGTATTTTCTTTTCCGTATCTTATCCGCATTTTTGCGGATAAGATGCGGAACCATACGGACCCATTCATTTTTCAATAGGAGAAAAAAAATGCAGAATGCACACCGTGTGCATTCCGCATCCGTATATTACGGAAGTTCTCCCGCAAAAAAAATGAAACGTCCTATACTTGGCCGCAAAACACGTCCGTAGCCCTATTAAAAGTCAATGGGTCCGCAAAAATGCGGAACACTATGGAAGATATTCCGTGTGTCTTCCGTTTCGTTTTTATACAGATCACAGAATACATACGGTCGTGTGAATGGGGCCTAAGTGTGGGAAAAAAATATATGATTGTATATGAGAATCTCATACAAGTGACATTTTCATCTATGGTGTGACCATAGAGCTTTGGTAAATGCATGGTCATATGCTTTACTAAATGAAATAGGCGTGTTCTTTGATATATTTTTTTTATATTATTTGTACTAAAAAAAATGCAACATTTGCGCTACTTTGCAATTGTCTTGCACATTAATGTCATGTAGGCCATTTAATTATTACAGGAAATGTCTGTTTAAGCTCATGCTGGATTGAATTTGCTTGGTAATACTTCATTTTATGTTGTTTTTTTATAGCATTAATATAAGTTCATTTTTTAATTAATACGTTGGAATGATGTTTTATCCTGTGTTCACAGCGGAAGAGATTGACATCATGAAGAGTGAGCTGGAGAAGTACGGGATTCAGATGCCGGCATTCAGTAAAATCGGAGGAATCTTGGCCAGTGAGCTTTCCGTAGATGAAGCTGCATGTGAGTACAGGTTATGTAGGGATTTGTTAGGGCAATGGTCTTCTGCTTAGCACGCGAAAATGTGATAGTTCTTGTCCCAAACGAGTGTCTTTTAATCTCTACTTGCATTATTATGTACATATATATCACAGGAAGAACGCCCCACTCACATTACGAAATACGTGTACCTGATGGAGATCACGTGGGGTAAACCAAGTCCAAAAATAAAAGCTGTATACACGTAAAAATCAAAACGTTAAGGCCAATAGATTTCTGTGATTAAAAAGTGAAACAATTTCTGTGGTCCTTAGGGTCAAAAGGGGCTTGGTACTTAAGGGGTTAAGTGTGTTTCACCTGCGTGCACTTAGGTAGACTAGGGATCCCACCCCCGAGGTAGTTTGACCCTGCCATTACGCTGTTCAATGGGGATCCTGGACGTCAAGCCTCTATAGTCCTGCAGAACCCCTTTAATGTCCCAATAGTCCACCGATTACTATAACAAGTTCACTACTGCAGCATCCATTACAGCTGGAGAGATTGCACATGCTGATAACAGTTGTAAAGGGTAATTCTCAAAAATGAACATAGATGGAAACATTATATATGGACTAAGCCCTCACTCTAGTGATAAAATCTGAGATGTTAGCCAGTATATTTTGATCAAAACACACCAGCGCCAAGGTGGCGGGCAAAGATGTGTTTTGATCAAAATATATTGGCTGATAGTCTCAGATTTTATCATTAGAGGGAGGGCTTCGTCCATGTGCAATGTTTGCATCTACTGTGCATTATTTTCTGTGATTTTTTTCCTTATATATGTTGCCATGTAAATCCACATATTTAGTTATCCTATCGTGCAGGATGTTTTGTATATTTTTCAGTGATTCATGGCAGTAATTTTTGCCTCTGGAATGAGGGCAGAATGATTATAAAGTGCAGATTACTAAACAAGCAATGGTTAAAAGAAAGTTATCAGATCTCTGGCGCACATATACCAAGGGGAATGAGCAAACTCCTCTAAATAATCACTTGATGCTCGTTCATGAATAGAATATCAGCCCTTCTAATATGATCCTGGAGGGACACTTTAAGGCAGATGAGATCTGTGGAAACCTCCATCATCTGCAGTGAGACTAGTAGCCGCTGTGCTGTTTTACTGGGAGGGCGCTGATGTTTGGAACAGATCTCTTTTTTGAGGGACTTTGTTCACAGACCTCTTGCTTTTATCTACTTAGAAGCTATTTCCTGGAGGTCATTATCTGTACAAATGACTCTTTGGGCCCATCGGGCAGGTTGCCAATTCTCCCCATTTAAGTTCATTTAGCAATAGAAAAGTGATTACGTGACTTGATAATGACTAGAACTTTCCAGCACAATGGGCCTTTAAGGGCTTGGTTAAAACATATTGGATTGTTTGCAGGAGGACACGGGAGAGCGGACAGTATGTCAGTGTGCTTTGTAAGATGCGCTATTGAACACTTTCTGTTCTACGTCCTCTATGGTATTATTATTCTTCATCACATCTTCTAATTATTAAAATGTTTTCTTCATTTATAGTAAAAATAACATACTTCTCCAAAATGTTACTTATCCAATGTCTAAATATAGCGGAATCCATAACGGAATTCCCGAACTGTGTACACTGAACCTGAAAACGGATGTTCACTCAACACTAGTCCTATGCCCCAATGACAGCACTAGCGTCCTATGCGCCAATGAAGGTGTTAGCGTCCTATGCCCCAATGACAGCACTAGCGTCCTATGCCCCAGTGACAACACTAGCGTCCTATGCCCCAGTGACAGCACTAGCGTCCTATGCCCCAGTGACAGCACTAGCGTCCTATGCCCCAATGACAGCACTAGCGTCCTATGCCCCAGTGATAGCGCTAGCGTCCTATGCCCCAATAACAGCACTAGCGTCCTATGCCCCAATGACAGTGTTAGCGTCCTATGCCCCAATGACAGTGTTAGCGTCCTATGCCCCAGTGACAGCACTAGCGTCCTATGCGCCAATGAAGGTGTTAGCGTCCTATGCCCCAGTGATAGCGCTAGCGTCCTATGCCCCAATGACAGCACTAGCGTCCTATGCCCCAGTGACAGCACTAGCGTCCTATGCCCCAGTGACAGCACTAGCGTCCTATGCCCCAGTGACAGCACTATCGTCCTATGCCCCAATGACAGCACTAGCGTCCTATGCGCCAATGAAGGTGTTAGCGTCCTATGCCCCAGTGACAGCGCTAGCGTCCTATGCCCCAATGACAGCACTAGCGTCCTATGCCCCAATGACAGTGCTAGTGTCCTATGCCCTAATGACAGTGCTAGTGTCCTATGCCCCAATGACAGCGCTAGTGTCCTATGCCCTAATGACAGTGTTAGCGTCCTATGCCCCAATGACGGCGCTAGCATCCAATGCCCCAATGACAGTATTAGCGTCCTATGCCCCAATGATGGCGCTAGTGTCCTATGCCCCAATGACGGCGCTAGTGTCCTATGCCCCAATGACGGCGGCTAATGTCCTATGCCCCAATGACGGCGCTAGTGTCCTATGCCCCAATGACGGCGGCTAGTGTCCTATGCCCCAGTGACAGCGCTAGCGTCCTATGCCCCAGTGACAGCGCTAGCGTCCTATGCCCCAGTGACAGCACTAGCGTCCTATGCCCCAGTGACAGCACTAGCGTCCTATGCCCCAGTGACAGCACTAGCGTCCTATGCCCCAGTGACAGCACTATCGTCCTGTGCCCCAGTGACAGCACTATCGTCCTATGCCCCAATGACGAGCACTAGCATCCTATGCCCCAGTGACAGCACTAGCGTCCTATGCCCCAGTGACAGCACTATCGTCCTATGCCCCAATGACAGCACTAGCGTCCTATTGGCCCCAGTTGACAGCACTAGCGTCCTATGCCCTAATGACAGCGCTAGTGTCCTATGCCCCAATGACAGAGCTAGTGTCCCTATGCCCCAATGACGGCGCTAGTGTCCTATGTCCCCAATGACGGCGCTAGTGTCCTATTGCCCCAATGACGGCGCTAGTGTCCTATGCCCCAATGACAGCGCTAGTGTCCTATGCCCCAATGACAGCGCTAGTGTCCTATGCCCCAATGACAGCGCTAGGGTCCTATGCCCCAATGACAGCGCTAGCGTCCTATGCCGCAATGACAGCGCTAGCGTCCTATTCCCCAATGACAGCGCTAGCATCCTATTCCCCAATGACAGCGCTAGTGTCCTATTCCCCAATGACGGTGCTAGTGTCCTATGCCCCAATGACGGTGCTAGTGTCCTATGCCCCAATGACGGCGCTAGTGTCCTATGCCCCAATGACGGCGCTAGTGTCCTATGCCCCAATGACGGCGCTAGTGTCCTATGTCCCAATGACAGCACTAGCGTCCTATTCCCCAATGATAGCACTAGCATCCAATGCCCCAATGACAGTGTTAGCGTCCTATGCCCCAATGACAGTGTTAGCGTCCTATGCCCCAATGACAGTGTTAGTGTCCTATGCCCAAATGACGGCGCTAGCCTCAATGACACAGTGAAGCTTTTATTCTCTAGACAACATTTAGTATGAGGCTGGCCGTGAAAGTTGTAGACACAGTCCAATTTAGGAAAACAGTATTTATGGGATTCTTTACTGTCTTATTGAAAACTATATTGATTAATGTCTCGTACCTGTGCACTTGATGTGTGGGGAATGTGCCCATTTACTGTTTACCTCTCACTCATGTTGTTGCCTGACTGGCTAAGATTTGTATTGCTTGGCTGGAGCAAATCAATTTTGAGGAACGGATATTGAAGTTTTGTATAATCTCTCTGGTATTTTGCAGTGCATGCAGCTGTAATTGCCATCAATGAAGCAATAGACCGGGGAGTTCCTGCAGAAACCTTCACCGCTCTGAAGAATCCAAACGCCATGTTAGTTAATCTTAATGAGCCCCTTTCTACTGTTTATCAAAACGCCCTTTATCAAGCAAAGCAACATAAAATGGAGAATGCCAAGAAACGGGTGAGTAATTATTTATATGAATCATGCCAACCTATAAACTTCTACCATCACAATCTGTCAAGAAGGATCTGAAGCACATCCAAGTCTCCGTATTCTCTCTGTCTGCACATCAGGTCAAAATGGCTGAAGAGATCAGCTGGCAGTCTAATGTTTATAGGGATCTAAATATTCCCCCTAATATTTCAATTTTTGGAAAAGAGGGATTAGACACCTTTGATTTCCAGAGGAAGATGAGGTTCTGCCAGAGGTCCTTGCCGATTCTCACCTTCCTATTGAAATAAACATGAACTTTCATTGGGAGAAGTAGCTGTTGGCCGAGTGAGCTTTCATCACATGATACAGCATCAGAGTCCAGAATAATAAAAAGTGGTCAAACAGTTATATATAGCCCCAAAATCATATCAATAAAAACTGCAGTTGAACCTGCAAGAAATGAGCCCTTACAAAGCTCTGTAGACCGAAATATAAAAAGTTATGGGTGTCCAGGTATGGCGATGCAGAGAAATTTTATTTTTTCAAAGTTTTTTATTTTTTTAAATAAAATTATTAAAACATAACAAAAAGTATATAAAATTATTACGGCTGTAATCGTTCAGACCCACAGAATAAAGGTAATGCGCTATTTTTAACGCCCAGTGAACAAATGTAAAAACTAAAACCATGAAACCATGGCGCAGTTGCATTTGTTTTTGTTTTTTTTTCCATTCCACCCTAATAATATTTTTTTTCAGCTTCCCAATACGTCATACGGAATACTGTATGGTGCCATTAGAAAGTACCCTAAAAATGGGAAAAAATTAAGTTTTATAGCTTTTGGAAAGCAGGGAGTAAAAAAAATAAACTGAAAAAAAAAAGAAAATAGTTTGACGGTAAGGTGTTAAATGACCAGTTGTATTAATTACAGTTCCATGTTTTTTTTTTCCAGATAAATTCTGAGAATGAGGGGGGCGAACGAGATGTGTACGAGGAACTGCTAACTCAAGCTGAAATACAAGGCAATATCAACAAAGTGAATTGTAAGCATCAGTTTTATTTGCTTTACTTATCTATTTGCTTTAGTTATGAACGTCATCCAATCAGGACACACGTGTTGCGCATGTCTGTCTAGTGCAGTGGTGGCGAGCCTATGGCACAGGTGCCAAAGACACTCAGAGCCCTATCTGTGGGCACCCGCACCCTGGAAAAAGTCAATGGTGTACCAATATGCCTTAGACTTCTCCTGCCATTCATCAGCGCAGGGCGCACTATGAACAGCGCAGGCAGCACATTGAATGTAGGCAGGATATTACAGCTTATAGCATGGAAGATATACTATACTGGACTGTAGTATTCAGGGTAAATTGCCGTGTTGGCACTTTGCAATAAATAAGTGGGTTTTGGGTTACAGTTTGGGTACTTGGACTCTAAAAGGTTCCCCATCACTGGTCTAGTGTATTGCTGGCTACATTTACCAAGACATATCTTCCTCAGAGAATATACGATATGTAAAACTCTGTAACAGGATGCTATCAGCGTTTAACAACCTAAATCCCACAATAAGAAGTATAATATTTCAATATAGCTGGGTGATATGAGCGGCTGCCAGACATTGGGTGGAAATTATACTTTAAGACGGAATCCATTGGCGGGATACCATGTTAGAATGAACATATACAGTGGTGCTTGTGAGTTTGTGAACCTTTCAGTATTTTCTATATTTCTGCATAAATTTGGTCTAAAATTACATCAGTCCCAAAAGTAGATACAGATAACCAAATCAAACTAATTAGTCAAAAAATTAGACTTGGTCATTATTTAGTGAGAACAATGATCCAATATCACATTTCTGTGAGTGGCAAAAGTATGTGAACCTTTAGGATTAGCAGATCATTTGAAGGTAAAATTAGAGTCTGGTGCCTTCAATCAATGGGATGACAATCGGGTGTGAGGGCTCTTTCACACGAGCAGATGCAGTTTGTGGAATCCGCTGTATGAAAGAATGCCAACCCCCGTTCCGGTCAGCAGAGACACAGAGCAGTAACATGATTAATAATTCTCTGTGCCTCTCTGTGATCTTTTTACTACAACTTTATCTGTGATTTTGTAGTAAAAAGATCACAGAGAGGCACGGAGCATTATCAATCATGTTACTGCTCTGTGTCTCTGCTGTCCTGCACGGGACTTGGCTCTCTTACACGCAGCGGATTCCACGTACAGGATCCGCTCGTGTGAAAGAGCCCTAAGTCTGGATCTAGCAAAGTGTGATCTTCACAAGACATGTTTGTGGAAGTGTATCAGAGTATGAGATTTCTGAGGACATCAGAAGATTTGTTGATGCTCATCAGGCTGGGAAAGGTTGCAAAACAATAACTAAAGTAACTAAAGGCCTTTTCCCACATTAAAGGGGTTTTCCGAGTTATATATATTGATGACCTATCCTCAGGAAAGGTCATCAATATCAGATCGGCGGGGGTCCTACACCCGGCACCCCGGCCGATCAGCTGTTTGAAGAGGAGGCGCACGCCGTACCAGAGCTGCCTCCTCTTCATTGTATACATGCTGGCCGACTCGGGGGTAGTGGTGAGTAGGTGTAATTACACCTAACTGCCCCATTCATTTCAATGGGAAGAATCGCTTCCATACAAGTCTATGGAAGCGATTCTTCCCATAGAAATGAATGGGGCGGTGAGGTGTAATTACACCTACTCACCACTACCCCGTTACGGCCAGCATGTAAACAATGCAGAGGAGGCAGTGCTGATACGGCGCGTGCCTCCTCTTCAAACAGCTGATCGGCGGGGGTGCCGGGTGTCGGACCCCTGCCGATCTGATATTGATGACCTATCCTGAGGATAGGTCATCAATATATATAACTCGGAAAACCCCTTTAACTAATGTTTATGAGTCCACCATCAGGACCATCAGCACTAAACAACAGTGGTGTGCATGGCAGGATTGCAAGGAGAAAGCGGCTGTTCTTAAAAAACAAAAACAAAAAAAAACTGTACCACTGTATTCAATATATTTCCTGATGACATTGCCACTTTTCTCTCTCTATGTTTAGTGCAATCAGCCATAGGAAGGGTTGACCAAGCTCTGGAGAACGGCAGCCCACCGGTGTTGTTTGAGGCTCTCACCAACCAAGCACTTGCACTAAGAGCATTGCAGAGAGACAATGCGGAGTGGTACTTTAATCAGCTGCAGAGCGATAAGCAGCAGAGACTGGAGGTGAGTGCTTCCTAATTTGAGTAGACATTTTATATTTACATGGGTATAATGTAAGCAGTGTGCCTATAATGGACGTGTTCTTTTCTTCTCTTCTATTTTTTTTCTATTTTTCCTTATTGCACGTTCATTTATTTTTGTTCTTGTAACACAATTGTCGTATTTGGTCTTCAAAAATATCAAGGTTTTATTAGCCGCTATCTTCATAGTGCCATTATGCTAGCATGTCCTGAGTTAAAGGGGCAGCCTGATTCTTAGGGGGGGAAAATGCTGATCCAACATAGGTGCTCCATTGTATCCCTGCTGGTGATGTGCCGTTTTAGTATTCGATCACTGACCACAACAATCATGTTCCATGCCTAGTAAGTACAGCACAAGGCGACTGAGTGGCTGCAGTGGCCGTGTACCGCATTGCTGGCACCTTGTAAACAAAGACCAGTAGGGACCAACATAGCATCTGAACTGGATCGGTGGGGCATTGCATAGGTGCGATGAGTATTTTTTGCAGGTCCTGAATGGAGCAATAGGCACATGTCGGTCCACCTCTCCATTCAATTCTATGGGACTGATAGAGTGCTGTCTACATCAGGACCATAGAAATTAATTAAATTACGGACTGATGTGCAATACAGCTACATTCATAGAGGGGACCTCTCGTTCTTGGGATTGCAGAGGTTCACAGCGGACAATTTCCCAGTGTCTGTGGCCTCAGAGCCATCATTATGCCTCTTGAGAAGGGGGCGTACCGTTACAGCTGAGAATCCAGTATAATCTGTGTATGTTCTCATTTGGCCGTCATAAACCACAGGGTATGGAGATTACAGTAATCCAGCAGGACCATTAGTCATATCTCATTCCTGTATTTTAACCAGCCAAGGCGTATGTGTATAGATAAGTAGCCGGATAAGACATGATGGACAGCAAATGGATTGACCGGGCAGAGAACTAGAAACGTTGGCATTGTGTATAGAAATACACAGATTAAGGCGCCTACATACTAACAGTGTGTGCTGTACATGAGCAGGATCTAATAGAAATCTATAAGGGGGAAGGCACCAGGACTTGCGGTTACTGACTATTGTGTGTCGCTGCTTTGTCCTCTCAGTCTAGGAAGACATTCGTGACCTGAAGTCATTTTCTGTCAGGTGCATTTCTCTGCACGTGACCATTTTTGCGTGGTGTTTTTGCAGCAGCCTGTTCATACGGAAGTCCTTGATGACACAGTTCTTAGCACGTCACCTCAGCAGAAGAAGAATTGCGGTTTAGTTGGGAGGCGTTGATTTGCAGCTGTTCAGTGTTCATGCCCTGAATACATCTGTTGTAAGCCAAGCATGCCCGTCTCTCCCCCGGTGTCCATGCTGGATGGGTGTGGATGTTCCTGCATGCCCACATGCACACGTATAGCTCCTGTATGTGCAGGGATTTATAAATAGGCACTCCGTACAAAAGAGGTTCTGTGTGGAGGGCAGGAATGTGGGTGTGTATGGAAAGGCAGTCAATGATCTGTTAACCCCTTGTTTAGAGTCTCTGAATCCCCATTACCACTAGCAGTATTCAAACCAGCCAGTAGGTCATTCATCCCTCACATGACATCATTTAGAAACAGGAGAAAAAATCTGATGGAGACAACATGTCCTCAAGTGAAGCTTTTTTTCAAGCAGGCCTCCTAGGCCGACGTAGCATCTGGAATAAAGCTTCACTTGAGGATGTGTTTTCTCCATCCGATTTTTTTTTTTCTCCTGTTCCTGATCTTTTGATCCCTGTGGGGGAACTTACCACTCTCCCGGAGACGTGCACCCACTGCTCACCAAACTAGGCGTGCTGTCCTACCTTCTTTTTCCAAATCTGTGGTCATTTAGGAACCGAGATTTTCACGTGATGATATTCTATCTATCCATCTATCTATCATGTATCTATCCATCTATCTATCATGTATCTATCTATCTATCTATCATGTATCTATCTATCTATCTATCTATCTATCTATCTATCTATCTATCTATCATTCTATCATGTATCTATCTTCTATCATGTATCTATCTATCTATCATCTATCTATCTATCTATCTATCTATCATGTATCTATCCATCTATCTATCATGTATCTATCCATCTATCTATCATGTATCTATCCATCTATCTATCATGTATCTATCCATCTATCTATCATGTATCTATCCATCTATCTATCATGTATCTAATCCATCTATCTAATCATGTATCTATCATTATCTATCTATCTATCTATCTATAATCTATCTATCTATCTATCTATTCTATCTATATGTATCTATTCATCTATCTATCTATCTATCTATCCATCTATCGATATCTATCTATCTATCTATCTATCTATCTATCTATCTATCTATCTATCATGTATCTATCTATCTATCTATCTATCTATCTATCTATCTATCTATCTATCTATCTATCTATCTATCTATCTATCATCTATCTATCTATCTATCTATATCTATCTATCTATCTAATATCTATCTATCTATCCATCTATCTATCTATCATGTATCCATCTATATGTATCTATCTATCTCTATCTATCTATCTATATCTATCTATCTATCTATCTATCCATCTATCTCTATCATGTATCTATCCATCTATCTATTGTATCTATCGATCTATCTATCTATCTATCTATCATGTATCTATCTATTTATCTATCATGTATCTATCTATTCATCCATCTATCCATCTATCGATCGATCATTATACACATCACATTTACTTTAAATCTGAATTATTATTTTTGGGTTTTGTTTTTTGGGTTTATTCAGCAAGTGAACATATTTGTGTGTTTGTATATTGCCAGCATATGCCACCAGCTGCTGGGAGTTGTAGTTTTGCTGTAGCCAGAGAGTTGGCGACTCCAAACTTGCGTGCCTGAAGTTATTGGGCATTGTTTTTGTTTTTGTTTTTAATTGTGGAAAAATCTTTATGACGTGGCCCTTGAATGTTATCTGTGATTTATTAATATGTGTCTCTGACGTTACCCTCTCCATTATACGTGCTGTATACTTACAGTCCTGTGTGCTGCATTCCTTACAGAACGGCTTGACAGGACCCCTACAGAAGGAGGAGCTGCAGGCTGGAGTGGATGCTGCCAATGGTTCAGCTCAGCAGTTACAGAGAAGTAAGTCCCAGGACCACGAGGTGTACTAGTAATGGGTGGGGGCATGAATGAGTCAGTCTAATGGATATTCCTGAATGCGCTCATGGCAAGACTCCAGGTACTCCATAGTAGCTCCAAGTGGAAACAATGCCCTCCTGTTCCATCTACTCGAACCCTCATGTGAAAGAGGCTCCATATCCCTAACAATGCAGCCTGTCCATGGATGTGATACCATCTGGTCAGACCCATGTGGCAGCTAGCAGCAGTACAGTCATTTTATCAGCGGAGATGTGTGTGACTGGTAAACCATATAATAATGGGGTCTGACAATGCACTTGTATCTGTCAGGTCACACATTGCACAGGGGAGATTGCTCAGCATCGGGGTATAGGTTTTTGTTTTGTTGACAGGAGATGCATTTTGCTAATTTCCCGAGTGTATTTAAAGGACAATTATCCCTAAAAAAAAAAAGTATATTTAAATAAATGGCAGATTAACTCATTCTGTCTAGTATTTAGTCAGTGTAAATCTAAGCAGGCCATACACTTTAGATTTGGCTGAACCCGTAGATTTGTGCAGGACAGGCTGATGTCGGGAGAGATGAGGATCCGGCAGCTATCACTCCTCATCCCTTCTTACCCAGTCCTGCTCTGCTCAGCCAAGCGAGTGTGAGTTCTTAGTAGGAAGAGGCAGTGGTTTATCTCCTCCAGAACAAAAGAATCAAGCATGCATCAGACTGATCCTTATCTCTCCTGACATCCAGTGATAAATTGTGATTTACTGTGACCATGGCAGTCTCAGAACCAGAACCACTCTGTCATCTTATTACTTTACTTTGAGAAGAAAATTCTTAAACAAAAAGACATTGCTTTTTTGTTAAGTATTAGGGTCTGTTCACACATGTTCACACCTCCACTAAGATACAAATATATGTGATGACAAATCACATCATTTATCAGTGTCTGCAAGATATACCATGATGAATATGTTATAAGGCAGGAATCGGCAACCTTTGGCACTCAAGCTGCTGTGAAACTACAACCCCCAGCATGCAAATATGCTCAGCTGTCCTAACTCCCATAGAAGTGAATGGAGCACTCTGGGAGTTGTAGTTCCAGAACAGCTGGAATGCTGGAGGTTGAAGTCTATTGTATAACATAGGATGACATGAATGATGGGAGAGATCATCAGTATTTGATCCTTTCTACAGGACTGTGTTTCAGTTTTAATGCATGTTCTTCGTAGATCCCACCGATAATGGATAGGGTGCTGCTTCTATTGAAGAGGGCCTGTCCCCTCTCTTGACATGTCTGTGTTAGTATCTACTTTCATCCTCTTTGTAAAAACAACTCTAAAGAAACTTTTCTTATAATTGCATGTCTGTTTGTTCCTCTATTATTTCTGATAATGAATATTCCAGCGCTGAAAATCCGCACGCAATCCTGATCGTGTGCATTTAGCCTTAATGACACATGTCCTGCCATAAAGTATAATGTTGCCACAATATGATTATGGTATTTATGTTCATATCGCACATCACTGCTCTCCCCATATACTGTAAGGCATAACTTGGCTGGGCACATTGTATTCCATGTATTATGGCTGTAATACATGGATGACCATAGCATCCTGACACTTATTGTATTACAGGGCTGGCTGCAGTGGTCAGGATTAATAATGCCATCAGAAAGGGGGTGGCAGGAGAGACTGTACAGGAGTTGATGAACCCCGATGCCCAGCTACCGGAGGTATTCCCATTTGCAGAGGAGCTGTACCAGAGAGAGCTCGCCACGTTACAGCAGCAAAGCCCAGAGGTGAGTGAAGCGTTGAGACTGAGCAGTGTTTCCAGGAAGCCTCGAGACTGAAATATTAATAGCCATGTAATATTTCCCCAGAGAACCGCATGGACTACACTGTACTATACTGTGCATTAAAAATACATACCTGCTTCAGTTGACAGTACATTTTAAGGCCCCATGCACACAACTGTATTTGTGGTCCACATCTGATCCATATTTTTTTGCAGATCGGATTCGGACTCCTTCATTTTCATGGGGAATTTATATGTTCATGCTGATAGAAAATGTCCTTTTCTTGTTTGTTTTGCAGACAAGAATAGGCATTTTTAACACAAAGTGGGATGTGCTGAACGGGAAAATGCGTGCCACACACGACCGCTATCCATGTGCGTGAGGCCTAATTGACAATACAGTCAGCAGTGGTTGCTTTATATTTATGTATGTTGGAGGTGGACTAGTGCATATAGCATTCTCCCTCCTACAAATTCATAAAAATAAACTTTAAATTAGATAACCCTTACTTCTGGGTCAGAATATGGGAATGTGAACAATAAAATTCATTGGGTGTCTGTGTTTGGTTCTGGAAAGGGAGCCAGCCTTGTTTTATCAAGACAATGGGGGAGCGTTATCAAACTGGTGTAAAGTAGAACTGGCTTAGTTGCCCCTAGCAACCAATCAGATTCCACCTTTCATGTTCCAAAGGAGCTGTGAAAAATGAAAGGTGGAATCTGATTGGTTGCTATGGACAACTAAGCCAGTTCTGCTTTACCCCAGTTTGATAAATCTCCCCCAGCGATTACTAATATTGTCTAAAGCAAGTGAACTTAGGGGCGGATTTATCAAACTGGTGTAAAGTAGAACTGGCTTAGTTGCCCATAGCAACCAATCAAAGGAACTCTGAAAAATGAAAGTTAGAGCTTCTTTTATTGGTTGCTATGGGCAACTAAGCCTGTTCTACTTTACAACAGTTTGATAAATCTTCCCAAGTGTCTTTCAGAAAAAATGTACACTATACAGATTTATGGAGATCCCGTATATATGTTTTCCTTTTTGAAAGCTGCAGGACGTGATAAATTGCTCCTCTTCACCCATCTGGTGGTGCACAGGAGAGCGCACGTTGACACCGTATGCCATGGTAACATCACAGCTAGGCTTTTATTCTTGGGACAGGGTTTCTCATAAATGAGACCTCCTTGTACAGCTCATCACAGGCCGAGTACAGAAAGCACGTCCTCAGATACTGATGTACTTATTTCTATTCACTAATACGTATCCCAATTAGCTAATGTTCTGACACCTTCTTTCTGACAGGGGAACCTCACTCACCCTGAGCTCTCCGTTGCGGTGGAGATGTTGTCCTCTGTGGCTCTAATTAACAGGGCTTTAGATACTGGAGATGTAAACACTGTCTGCAGACAGCTGACCAACCAGGTCACCGGCCTGATGGACGTAGAGGATGAAAATATTCAGAGGTTTGTGGACTTCATTCATGTATTGCTAGGGAAAAACCTCAAACACGAGTCCATCCTAGCACCCATGCTATTTCACTGTATGACGGGAGTGAGGTTGTTTCACAGGTTGAGATTTTCTTTAGATGCATTATCGGCCAGTTTTTTGGTTTTTTTTTTTTTTGTATAGAATATATGGATTCTGCCTGTGTATACCAGTGAATTTTGATATGGAGGTATGATTAGCCCCATTGAAGTGCATGAGCTCACACCTCAGTATGACATCCGTTTTTACCTCCCTGAAAGATATATGCATATGTAATACACATACAGTTCTACTGAATACTGGTATAATATGATTCGTAATAAGTTTGTGATCCGTAATTTAGCTTATGTAAAACAGCCCTGACCACTATGTTTAGACACAGCACACGGTGGAACATTTCTGAACATTTTTGGGCAGTGTTAGGACAACACTGTTAACCATAGTGATGATTTCTATGTACACACTATCGGTTTTGATCAGCAGTTTTATCTCTTATGGTTGATCTTTTGTGCGTTCAATTAGAAATAAAGATTACAATCACTTGGAAGATGACAGATCCTAATGATCATTGCTACGTGTAAGCGTAGATTAACATTCAGTCCCTCAAGATGATATCATGTCCGAGGTGGGTAGCGGAAATATCATTTCTGATTTAATGTCTTTCTGACAGGTACATCGATGACTTGATGAAATTGAAACAACAGGCCCGGGAAGAAGGGAATGAGTTTATTACGTGGAATGATATCCAGGGATGCGTGAATCAAGTTAATAACACTGTACACGAGGAGCATGCCAGTAAGTTGTCATGATCGTCACTGCAATCCATATTAAGAGACACTTGGCTATTCCACTGTGAACCTGCGGTGAAAAAGATGACAACATGGGGGGTTTCTAAGGGATGTAGTACACTGTCAGATGAGCCTTACAGTGATCAGGAAGGAAGCGTTTCTTCCCAAAAATCACCTGCTCGTCAATTACATGCAGCGATATCCTCCACAGTATGGAGAGGAGTGATCGCTAATACCATCGCTCGTCCCCATACAGAATGATTGTTTGCCGGCATTAGACAGTACAATCTTCTGCCAGGACATGATGACTTACTCTACGTAAAAGATGCGATTGCCCGATGAGAGTGTTTGCTCTTACGTTTGTTAATTGGCAGCACTTTTACACAGACAGATCATCGCTAACGAACGTTCGTACGAATGCTTCTTAGCGATGATCTGGTCGACCATCAGCCAGTGTAATACAGGCCTAAGGCACAGTATTGTAAATGTAATTTGTCATGAAATGTTGCAGTAGGTGTCCCACCCAACCACCAATACTTTCCATCTGAGGTATGGAAAACAAGAGAGTAAGGTTTTGACCTAGGTGGTCTTTTAAAAATGAAAGGAAATGGCAGAAACTGCAAATCTCCTCCATCTCAGCCTTTCCGTGTCTGTTTGACATCCGTGGAAAATCTGTGAAGAAGCCTGAAGGATCCATGTTTGGTCTGTGTGCCCGTTTCTTGCCCTTTGTGTGTCATCTGTATTCCACAGTGAAAATTAATTTCCATCCACCTCCTTCCAATGGTCCACTGTGTTGTGGTTTTTCACGGACACACGTGCTTGGTCTGCATCAAAGACCAAAGTAGTGCTTTCAAGCACTGTGATTTCAAGCATGTCTCCTTGGTTTTTCCACTGACCCATGGTCAGCAGAAAACCACCAATGTATGAACAAATACATAAAAAACAGTGGGATGTGTGTTGTCCGTGGAAAATGTGGATAGCACACGTTCTTGAAAAATGGCAATGTGAACGAGCCATCAAGCTACGTGTAGAACGAAGCTTTCATTGGTCAAGCACATCTTCATGAAGACCAACCTGTCTCTCTAAATAGGTTTTTATTAGTTTTGTCCCTCTGCATGCAGTATAGTAGCATTAAGGTGCTGAGTAGTGACTCGTAGAATCATATTGATCATTGTCAGAACTTTTAAGGAAACACCATAGATAAAACCATAGAAAGACTAGGCAGACTGAGCTGAGTTTTAAAATGGTATGAAATATACAGATGAGAGAAGGACTGAATATTTTCACCCGATCCTTTTGTTCTCCCAGGAGATATGCCACCGCCAGAAGTGTCTAGCAATGGCTTTCTCATGCACGCTCGGCCTGACTGAATATGTATGTGTATGGGAGAGTCGGCCAACGGCTCTTGAATGTGTATGGCCAGCCTCAACCTTTTTTTTTTTTTTTATCTTTTTTAGGGATTTTGGCAATTGGGCTCATAAATGAAGCTTTGGATGAAGGTGATGCTAGGAAGACCTTACAAGCATTACAGCTTCCTGCAGCAAAGTTAGAAGGGGTAGAACCAAATGTGGCTCAACATTACCAGGATACGCTGGTGCGAGCAAAAAGAGAAAAGGCACAGGTAAGCAATGTATGGGAGGGGGACTATCTGAAGCAGATTTCTGTAGGGTTAACAGTGTTTGTGTTTCTTCGTAGTATTGCATTGTATTGCTGGTTATTTACGTGTCTAATAGTGCAGCAGCAATTCTAAGTTAAAGGGGTTTCCAGGTTATGCGAAAATTTGATGAAGATGTTAAAAATAATGAAAGGCCAAACACTCCCTGGTTAAATGAACCCTGTCGTTCCAGTGCTGTCGCTCTGTTGCTCCCTGCCGGACTGCGTTTACTTGATGCTGCAGCGGTGACATAGCTGTATACCCCTCGTGACCCCTGCCGCAAATTGTTTGCCCCAGTGATATACAACTGGGGGCTGCTGCAGCCAATGGTTGGCTGCAGTGGTAACATAGGGTATATGGCGATGTTACTACTGTAAGCACAGACCTAGGTGAGGAGCAGAGCAGCAGCGCTGGAACAACAGGAGGGTCTAACACGTAAATACAGTATATGATAACATATACACAAGTGATCAATACCACATACAACCTGTGTACAGGTGAAGTGCTGTTTTTAGAAGAAAGCAGTCATGTTTTTCTAATCCTGCACAACCCCCTTTTATATATTATATTAAATTCCTGTGTAAAGTGAAATAAAAAGAAAGTTACGTTTTTGTGTGAAAAATCTAGAATAAAGTACTGTAAGTGAGTTTTATTGTCTCATTTCCCCATATGTTTAAAGTAATGGATATTCCATATGTATTTGCTGCACAGAATAGGAGGATATTTGACAATGTGTTAAATAACAATGGGGACGGTGTATAATGGTGTTTTTATGACTGTGGACACTGTCAGACATGGCCGCCTTTGCTTTGAACTAGCCGGATGTTTACCGTGTTGTGGCCAGAGGCGGCTGTAAGACATGTAACCTGTCTGCCCTTTATGCCGGCCAAGGGTGTGTTTAAACAGGTTCTCAGGACTTCTGCACATGTGAACTATTGTGTTATTTTATACCTACCTCCCAGCCGGTGGATCACCATTCCCCCACTACAGGCTGTCCGTAAATCTTCACCGAACTCCACAGTAACTCAGTAAAGTGGAGAGGGAGGAGGGGGATGCAGCTGCTGTTTCCTTGTTTCTGTGTTCTAGTGAAACAACATAAGGGGGAGAAGGGCAGTCGTGCATCAGGGGAAACATCTGATTTGAGTACAACAGTAATGGTCCTTTTACTTATCGGGAAAGAACCAAATATTCCTGATAAATGCTCGACATTCAGCAGTCATCCCAAGTGATCGCTTGTCCCCATAGAGAATGAAGGTTTCTGGGCAGCAGATCTCTGTTTATATAGGAGTGCTGGCCAGAAGCCATGATTTTAGATGCCGGCTGAAAGACACAATCACCCGATGGATGAGTGTTTGTTCATTCATTGGGTGATCTCTGGCACCTTAACAGAGTCCAAAAATTGGGAATGGGCATTTTGACCCCAATGATCAGTCTGTGTAAAGGACCTTCTCTTTGTGCAGCAGTAACATCATTAAGGCATCAGGTGAGAAAATCTGCATACAGTCCACTGTGGCCAGCGATTTAACACCGCGCAGGGACAGTTAGAGCGGTTCTCCAAATTAACTAAAAACTTGAGCTTCAGCTGTAAATGTGATAAAATAACAAAAGAAGCTATACTTATCTCTTCTGATGCCATGCTCCACTCCTGCACCACTGACGTCCTCTTCCTTGGCTGCAGCAGTGACATTCTGTGTACACAGGTCATTGTGCATCTATCACTGACCTCGGCAGTATACAGGACATCACTGCTGAGGCCAGTGACTGGTTGCAGTGGTGAGGGGGTGTGCACAAAATGCAACTGCTGCAGCCAGGAAAAAAAACACCAACCAGGAGGACTGGAGCACAGCACAGGAAGGTCAAGGAACAGTATTTCAGTGCAGCTTTAAAGGGGTATTCCGTTTACATTGTTATCCCCTATCAGGATTAGATTGGTGGGGGTCCCAGTGGTAGGAGTACAGCGCTCGGCTATCTCCGGAATTCCCACACACATGCCTGACCGGCCGCTCCATTCATTTCAGAGGGGTACAGGGCACCTACTGTAAGAAAATAATAAATAGCAATCTGAGTTTCTTATCTGCAGCCTATGGATGTATTACAGCAGATAATAGTCCAAGATTCCCTTTAAGCCACGAGGAAAAGTAAGGGATCTGATATAAGGAGATCATTGAGGAGTAGAACGGTAGAGCCAGGGTAGAGTGAAGAAGAGTTAAACTTTCCAGCAGGATCATGCCTTGGCTCCGGCGCAGGGTGTATGTGAATTTGTACAGGAACTGTTTTCCAGTCCAAGCATTTCCTCCTGCGCTGGGCTGAAATAACCATTTCTATTCACTGAGCTGGCAGACTGGGAGGCACATCACACGAACTGGCAAAATTGCCTTATTTAGTCATGGGCTTTGAGACAAACTGAGCACCCAATGCACGGTCACTGGAGATAGGGTTACACAATAACCAAATTTAGCAGAACTCAGAAAAAAAAAAACCCCGTTTGAGATGACTGTGTGAAACTAACCGTGTCATAGTGCAGCTCGTGGTTCTCAGGAGCTATACATTCACTTACTGAGTGCTGAGATCGGATTCTTCGTCTTATGTCACTTTACAGAGCATTAAACCACGAAAAACAGAGATCTCTTAGATATTGTTTGTAAGACATATGAAATGTTTTGGCTGGCAGTGAATATGTCTGATTAATAAAAATGAAACATCTGTAAAGCATAATTTTGCAATATCTACCCGATTGCTGCTAAAATTGAAAGGTGTAAACGTCTCACACGGTGCAATACACATTCAGCTTCACTCAGTTCATGACCGGTAGGAAAGTCCAATATCAGCAGATGGAACAACATTATTTTCTAACAACATTAGAAAATATTATTTCACTGAAAGAGTAGTAGAAGCTTGGAAGAAACTTCCAGCAGAGGTGGTTGATACATCCACAGTAACTGAATTTAAACATACCTGGGATAAACATGTATCTATCCTAAGATAACAAAAGGATAATAAAAGGGCAGACTAGATGGACCAGGTGGTCTTTTTCTGCCGTTATGTTATGTTTCTATGATGCTGAAGGCTCTTAAGAGATATACCTTTTAATATGCATGTGTGAGTGCCTGCAATTCTTGCTTCAAAGCAGGTGAAGTAATTGCAAAATTAAAGAGGACCTCTCACCTCTCCTGACATGTTGTAGTAACTACGGTGCATGCAATTCTGGAGCATCCATTCTTACGACTCCACGTTGTGCATTTCCTTTGTTATACCCGAAGTTTATGAATGAATTGCCGGCAGTCTACCATAAAGGTCTATCTGCGTGTTACCAGTTGGTGGAGTGGGGGGCGGGCAGTGTCCCTGCACAGTCTGGCACTGTTCATTTAGTGCTGACAGTGTCACTGTGCAGAGACACCCCCCCCAACTGGTGACACCCAGTTGGACCTTGGTTGACAATTCACTCATAAACTTCTAGCAGGAATAATAGAGGAAAAGCGCACCATAGAGCTGTAATGAGGAATGCAAAACAGACATGTCAGGAGGTCATGTTTAAACCTCTGGAGTATGGTATGTTCTTTTCTCTGTAAGGGATTAAGGAAGACTAAGAAAGTGGTGTTCATAAAGAGGACTTTTCACCGTTCCTGACATCCCTGTTTAATAGCTCCATGCATTCCCCATGTAATAACAATTCTGGAACATCTATTCTTATGGCTCTAAGTTGTGGCATTCCTTTATTATTTCTACTAGAAGTTATGAATGAATTGCTAGAAGTCTGCAGTAAGGGTACAGAGGGGAGGTAACCAGTTGAGGGTGTGTCCCTGCACAGTCTGAACATGGCAGCACTGATGGGATAGAGTGAGAGTGTGCAGGTACACACCCCCAACTGGTTACCTCCCCTCTGTACCCTTACTGCAGACTGCTAGGAATTCATCCATAACTTCTAGCTGAAATAATAAGGGAATGGCACAACACAGAGACATAAGAATAGATCTTCCAGAATTCTTATTACATGGGGAATGCGAGTAGCTGCTGATATTGAATTTTCATATTGGTCATGATCCACTCAAATTGATTTTATATATTTTTTTGCCATAAAGGGGTTTTCTGGTAGTTTTATGATGATGACCTATCCTCTGGATAGTTCATCAGTATCTGATCGGTGAGGGTACGACAGCTGGGACCCTGCCGATCAGCTGTTTGAGAAGGGGGTCAATCAAATAGAAGAAAGTTTATTAAAAAAACAAACTGTAATAAAAAAAAGTGGCCTTTAGGCTCACGCACTTTATGCAATTTTTATACCGAAAAAAGTGGAATCATATGGCGCTCATTATGAATACCATATTTTTCAATGTATGTGAACCAGAAAAACAGCAAATAATACATTGATAAATCTCCTGCTTCTCTTCTATTACAAAGCTACTTGGCTGCCTTCAGCCACCACTAGGGGGAGCTCAGTGAATACAGAATCTGTAAAAACACTGCTGTGTGAAAATGCAGTGTTTACACACTGGGAATTGAAGTGCAAGTTCCGTGTGGGCCGTCCCTCCCCTGAGCTCTGTTATGTCTGAGATACCTAGTGATCACATGATCGCCGGTCCCTAAGCATAGCTGTTTCTTCTGTTCATTGCATAGCTCTCAGTGAGCACTGTGTACTTGGGGAAGGAGAAAGCAGAAGCAGTAGTAAACCACTTCTGGAATCACCTAGGGGTCCCCGGCTGTCAGCGAATTGCAGGAGCATGAACTTTAATTCTGTGTTGTATTTCTATATTACTCCGCTGTACATATAAGGAGTGAGCAGGTTAACATTAGCTATATTCATTTATCCAATGACATCCGGTGTCATTACCCAGTGAAATTGATCGCTATACGTCACGTCAGTTCACCTTATGTTTCCCAGGGCATTTTACTGATAGGTTTACACTTCTCTCCTAAAATGTTGCATTGACCCCTTCAATTATTTGACCCCAGGACTGTGCAGAACAACAGCCCCATGTGTATGATTAGTGCAGACTGCCATCTGGCTCCTGCCTGCTTAGCCTTGGCAAGATTTATGACTGTGCAATGCCAGTCAGCATATACACAAAGGGTGAGTAGTATTTAGTTGTGCTTAAGACCTGTGTGGTCTCTTGGAACAGAAAACCCCTTGACTAAGTAATTACCGCCAGCTTTTCTCAATGACTTACGGGACACGTTTCAGTATTGAAACTGAGCTCTTTGTTTCTATGGGGGGGGTACTTTCATGCCATTACTGTAATATATAGTAAAATGGTCTTGTTTCCTCTCAGAATACTTCCATTTTTACTTCCTTAAAATTCAGGATGATTATTTCTACTAAATATATCCCCATTTACATTTTATTACTTATAATGGCTCATTTTGTCTGGAGATCACTCCTTAAGAGATATAAAATGGCCGCCGTCCTATTAGTACACACAAAACCTGTCCTAATCACACAGCAGCACAAGTTACTTCATAACACTGAGCCAAAGAGCTGCCTCATCCTTCTGTCTGCTCTGCTTGTCAGGGATTATGATCCTAAATACAGCTAATAAGATCTTCAGCTGAATCTATGTAGGAATGGAGTTCATGAGGAGACATGAAGTACAGAGAGGAGGGTGAGGATGAGTCTGATGAGCAGCAGCTCTTGTATGAATTTCCATTACCACAGTCTGTCCTGTAAGGCCTCTCTGTACTTCATGTCTCCTCATGAACTTCATTCCTACAGAGATTCTGCTGAAGATCTTTTCATCTGTATTTAGGATCATAACCCCTGACAAGTAGAGCAGAGAGGAGGATGAGGCAGCTCTTTACCTCAGTGTTCTGAAGTAACGTGTCCTTCTGTGTGATTAGGACAGGTTTTGTGTGTACTAATAGGACAGCGGCTATTTTATTTCTCCTAATGATTGCTCCCTAGACAAAACGAGCCATTATAACTAATGAAAGGTATTTGGGAATATATTTATAATAAAGTAATATTTAAGTATTTTATTTTCTCAGTTCCCGGAGAACCCCTTTAACACTGTCATGTGCCAGACCATTCCTTATTCAACACTGCTACATACCACACCATTACAACGCTGCTGGATGCCAGACCATTCCTCGCAGATATGTGCCAGACCCCACCTCACCTAGCTCTGCTATCCGTCCTCAGATCTGCTGTTACTTTATTATTTCAAACATACACAACTGTTTAGGTGAAATGCTGAATTCGATATAGCAGCACATTGTCGGGAAGGAAGCATTTCTTGCTGGTGGAGAAGACCACTACTATTACATGTAGCAGTCTCCTCCACAGTATGGGAAGGAGCAATCACTAATGCCATCACTTGTTCCCATACTGACTCGTTTTCTGGCACTGGCCAAGTCTATTGATATGTCAAAGACCTCCTTTTAATTGATTTACATTATAGCAGCAACATCAGCCATAGACGTAATAGACAGGAGGGGACTCATTGACTTCTGTGGGAGAGTTTTCTAGGCATTCTTTGTGCAGAGATCATTATACTGAGGTGGGGAGTAGATAAGCCATGTGACCATCACCTGTTTTGAATGGTGGATCCTGTGCTATATATACAGAGGTGGTATCTGTCATTGTAATCCTGCCTATGATTATAATGAGCTGACTGCTGAAAAGTGATCTATGCAGAACAGGAAGTGTCGGTGTATTATTAGGCATAGTAGACAGTGTGAATATTGCAGGATTTTAGGATTATTCTTAGACATCGATAGTGACATGGAAAATGTAAAAAAAACAAACTAAAGAAATACATTTAGTATAGAAAGGGATATAAGCAATAGGTCATTATCAGATGACACATTCCTTTTAATAATAACTCTAATACAGGTTCTGCTGCAAACACATCCATTATGGCTAAGGCATTATATTACATGGGTAATATTTCACTTCCTTGGGGATTAACACTAACCATTTTGATTGATGTTCTTGTATCCATAAAAGAAGTGCTGTAACATCTGAAGGCAATTGGCGCTGCTGTGGTTTCTCTCAGTTCTGCATTATGTAATGGGCTGCAGAGCGGAGTCCTACAGGAACAAAAGCTTTAGATGATTGGAATTTCTCTTCTATTTCTGAGGTTTTATTTTTAACTCTTGAGTAATATTTGTGAAAAGTTCATACTGGCTGATGCTCTGCGGAACATATTGAAATAGTTAGAACCATACGGTAAAGCGTTTAAGACGGCTATAACCCTTCCATACAGTGTAAGTATGGAAGGCGATCAGCTGGGCTACGTCTACATCTGAAGCCAGTGACTCACGTCACATTTCCGTCATATAGTCTTGTTGTGGACAACAGCGCCCTCTGCTGTTTTGCAGCATCTTGACACCTTTACCATGCATGCTGATCTACAGTGGCAAACATCTGTAAATCTAACCTTATTCAATTTCTTGTTTGCCCCTCAGGAAACAAAAGATGAATCTGCAGTTCTCTGGCTGGACGAAATTCAGGATGGAATATTCCGCTCCAATAAAGAAACAGAAGATGCCCAACGATGTATGTACCTGTGTAGTCGTAATTTTATATTAGGTACAGGGGGCTCAGTGGCTTGTGTGAACAGAGGTTAAAGCAGCAGTTTTGTAGGCTTGGTTTCTTTACAGAGGCAAAAACACCCTGTTATTCTAGGTCGTGAATAACGTTTTTTAATAAACGTTGCATGTTTTATCGTGGCCACAGCACAGCTTTGTTGGTTTGGTTATTCTGAAATTTCCCATAGTATATTGTCAAAGTGTCATGTGAAAGACTGCATTCCTGTCTGACACAGCGCCATCATTTCCCACAGAGGTGACTTCATTATTGTGATCTTACTTTGTCCTTTCAGTCTCCCGAGGTGTCCTGGCTATTAATGAGGCGATAGACAAGGGTGACAGTGCCCAAACCCTCCAGGCCCTGAGATCCCCTGATGTCGGACTTTATGGGGTGACCGCAGAATGTGCCAACACTTATCAGAAGGAACTGACAGATCTGAAGGGAAACAAAGCAGCAGAAGGTAAAATACACTACAGAAATCTGTTTGCATCTAATATTCCACCCTGCATAGGTTGATGGACTCTCCTATTCCTAATAAAAACATTAATATGTCTCATTCACTTATTCAACTGTGAACATTGGAATTTGATTTACACCTCATGCACACGACCATGTCAGTAAACCACGGATCCACAAAATACGGACATCTTCTGTCTGCAATCCGAATTTTTCTCACTCCCATTACTAGAAATGACTATTCATGTTTGCAATACGGACAAGAATAGGACATACGGTACTGTGTAATTTGCAGAATGCAGATGACATCCGTGTTTTTTTTTGTTGTTTTTTTTTTTTGCGGGCCGGTCAAGACAATCTCCTGCAGTTCAAACCGAGCATCAGTATGGGGAAGAAAGGTGATTTGAGTGCCTTTGAACGTGGCATGGTTGTTGGTGCCAGAAGGGCTGGTCTGAGTATTTCAGAAACTGCTGATCTACTGGGATTTTCACTCACAACCATCTCTAGGGTTTACAGAGAATGGTCCGAAAAAGAAAAAACATCCAGTGAGCGGCAGTTCTGTGGGCAGAAATGCCTTGTTGATGCCAGAGGTCAGAGGAGAATGGGCAGACTGGTTCGAGCTGATAGAAAGGCAACAGTGACTCAAATTGCCACCCGTTACAACCAAGGTAGGCAGAAGAGCATCTCTGAACGCACAGTACGTCGAACTTTGAGGCAGATGGGCTACAGCAGCAGAAGACCACACCGGGTGCCACTCCTTTCAGCTAAGAACAGGAAACTGAGGCTACAATTTGCACAAGCTCATCGAAATTGGACAGTAGAAGATTGGAAAACGTTGCCTGGTCTGATGAGTCTCGATTTCTGCTGCGACATTCAGATGGTAGGGTCAGAATTTGGCGTCAACAACATGAAAGCATGGATCCATCCTGCCTTGTATCAACGGTTCAAGCTGGTGGTGGTGGTGTCATGGTGTGGGGAATATTTTCTTGGCACTCTTTGGGCCCCTTGGTACCAATTGAGCATCGTTGCAACGCCACAGCCTACCTGAGTATTGTTGCTGACCATGTCCATCCCTTTATGACCACAATGTACCCAACATCTGATGGCTACTTTCAGCAGGATAATGCGCCATGTCATAAAGCTGGAATCATCTGAGACTGGTTTCTTGAACATGACAATGAGTTCACTGTACTCAAATGGCCTCCACAGTCACCAGATCTCAATCCAATAGAGCATCTTTGGGATGTGGTGGAACGGGAGATTCGCATCATGGATTTGCAGCCGACAAATCTGCGGCAACTGTGTGATGCCATCATGTCAATATGGACCAAAATCTCTGAGGAATCTAAGTGGATGGTTTATGTGCAATCTGCAAAAAAATGGAATTGGACACAGATACAAAATAGGGTTGTGTGCATGAAGCCTTAAACTTTGTACGGCAAAAGATAATGCTCTCTGTCTTCTTAAAGGGGTTTTACAGTACTTAAAGGGAACCTGTCATCTCCGAAACACCCCCTGAACTAGAGTAAGCGGTGTATAGTGTAAGTGATGCTGAATCCGAATATGTATTTATCTTCACACTCACTTCCATTCTGACGCTGTGCTCCCACAAACCAGCAGTAAAATGCACTCACTGGACTCTTCTTTGAGTCCTCTCCATTATGTGAGTGAGCACTGGAGTCCAGTGAGTGCATTTTACTGCAGGTTTGTGGGAGCACAGCGTCAGAATGGAAGTGAGTATGAAGATAAAACTTACATATTTGGATTCAGCATCACTTACACTATACACCGCTTACTCTAGTTCAGGGGGTGTTTTGGAGATGACAGGTTCCCTTTAACGCACCACAGATCAGCCACTGCCGCTGGAGACTATTTAGTGAACAGAAAGCTCCATACACTGTGTAGTTTCCGGATTCTAATTTTATAATAATAATAATATTTTAAGACGTCTCTACCCCTTAAAAAAATCAGGTGCATCTCATGCCAGCACAAACTGCATCAAGACTTGATAACTTCCCTCTATGTTTACACCTATACAATATAATATGTCACCAGTGATATGATCTACACGATATGATCTTGTATCATACTGTTCAGTCCAATAAAAATAGCATTTAACCCCTTCAACCACCGTGATGTACCCGTTCGTCACAGTGGTTCGAGGTAGTGTATGGAGCGGGCTGCTGCGGTGAGCCCGCTCCAAATGCAGTGGGTGCTGGCTATTTCATACAGCAGACACCCGGCTGCAATGACGGGGAACGGTGATCCCGCCAAACCCCATCATTTAACCCCTCGGATGCCGTGATCAATGCTGATCACTGCATCTGTGAGGCAATCAGAGGGATGCAGCTCCCTCTGCCTTCCGATCATAGCCTTCACGGGGAAATCGTCTTCCAGGCCTGCGCAAAGCGCAGCGCAGCAGGGGGCAGGTGAAAATCCTATTCGCCCTAATAGATCTATATTACGGTGAATAGGACAAGGGATCTTAAAGGGGCTAATAGTTAATAAATAAAAAGTAAAAAAAAAACATTAAAATATTAAGTTTAAATCATCCCCCTTTCCCTATTTTACATAAAAAATGTGTATTTTTTTTTACTGTTAAAATATCAGGTATCGCCACTTCTGAAATTGTCTGAACTATTAAAAACTAATATTTAAAAACAATTCCTGCGTGACGAACATCATAACAGAAAAAAGTGAAAAACGCAATTCACCCTTTTTAGTCACCCCCTCCCCCCAAAAAAGAAATAAATTGAATAACAGTGATCAAAAAGTCGTACATACCACAAAAATGGTACCAATAAAAACCACAGTTCATCCCACAAAAAACAAGCCCTCATAAAGCTCTGTGTATGGAAATATAAAAAAAGTTATGGCTGTCAGAAAATGGTGATGCAAAGAAAATTTAGATTTTTTTCAACGGTTTTTATTTTTTAAAAAGTAGTAAAACAAAAAAAAACCTATACAAGTTTGGTGTCGCTGTATTTGTTGAGCCGCAGAATAAGAACGTCATGTCATTTTTAGCGCACAGTGAACGCCGTGATGACAAACCCCCAAAACCTTGGCGGAATTGTGTTTTGTTTTTTTTTCAAATTGCACAAATCCCACAAAGAACTTTGTTCCCGTTTTCCAATAACAGACGCAGTAAATTAAATGGTGCCGTTAAAAAAAATGAACCTTGCCCCACAAAAAATAAGTCCTCATATGGCTATATGAACGGAACATTAAAAAAAAAGTTATGGCTATTGAAATGTGGGGAGAAAAACAGAAAAACAAAAATGCAAAACCAAAAATTGGACCTGTAACCTGTAGGGGTTAAAAAAGATTTTAGAAGTGCCCTGCCTGTTTCCATAGACTATAAAGCACGGGTTGGTAAATGGCTATGACCAAGCACACATGTTTCCAAACACGTAAGGGTCTATTTTAATGACCCTGCGATGATTTTAAGAATGTGACGTGCTGGAGATTTTTATTTTCCCTTGGTTGATGGGTTAGGAAATAGAAGAATCATTACAGGTGCTTCTAGCAGGAATTGCAAACCATGTATAATGTATTGTGTTATTGGTGATCATTTATCTATTGGGGGAAATGTCGCCCATTATCACATTGATCCGTCTGTCTGAGGTGAGTAATTAAAGTCATCCCTCATGTGTAATGTCTTGTAGGGGACAATGGAAGTGAATGGATGCAGCACTGGGTGAAGGGGGGATATCATTATTACTTTAACCTGAATAGTAATGAAGGGAGCTGGGAAGAGCCCCCGGGATTTGTACAGAACAACACTCAGCTGTCCAAGGAAGACATTCAGGTAAGTGGCTGCAGCCATGTGCATGACAACACTTACCAATAAAAGTGATCAGTAGTGGAAGAGTGTTTCTACCAGGGGGCAGCATGTAAAAGGTTAGTTATCGGATGCTCTACCTGCAGCTAATCGTGTTCAGTTAGCTGTGACAGAGCAGAAACCCATGTATTTCCCAGATTACCTATGTGGGATCAGTGCTGAGGTTCCTATTCTGTCATGAACAGATCAGGAGCACTAATTACCCTGGTTTACTGATAAGAATGGTATAGGGGTCTTTTAACACTATATTTTACCGTATGTGATGGAGGTATACTGTATACGGCTACTTTCACACTGGTGTTCCGTCATGGTTCAGCAAAAGCGCTTCAGTTACTAATAATACAACCATCTGCATCCGTTATGAACGGATCCATTGTATTATCTAACATAGCCAAGACGGATCCGTCATGAACTCCATTGAAAGTCAATGGGGGACAAATCCGTTTTCTATTGTGTCAGAGAAAACTGATCCGTCCCCATAGACTTGCATTGTGGGTAATGACAGATCCGCCTTGCTCCACATCCCAGGACAGAAAGCAAACTGCATGCTGCGCTCTGCTCTCCGGGATGAGAACGGAATACATTTAGGAGCATTCAGCTCTGTTCAATTACGTTTTGTCCCCATTGACAATGAATGTGGACAAAACGGAAGCGTTTCTTTCTGGTATTGAGACCCTATGACGGATCTTAATACCGGAAAATATTAACGCTAGTGTGAAAGTAGCCTACCTCTGACAGATACCACTGCATAGGCTTTCATTATTAAAAATAAAAAAGTGTACTGCACAGTATATTTTTTCTGTGTGGAGTAGCGCTGCAGAACGCACTATTCCAAACAGGGGAAAAAAAATGTACCAACATATAACAGACTTATTTGGGCCAAAAGCACTATTGCCCTCCATTAGGTGAATTGGGACCTATAGATGTGTTTGAGGTACGCGCCAGAAACTTTCCTGGTACATCAGGCAAGCAGACACAGTGTGAAAGCAATTATCTAAAGTTTTGAGAAAAGGGATGGGAGGACCTATCACTTGCTATCGTTTATGCCAGAAACTGGCATAAGTTATAGCTGAAGTCTACACCAGCCCTTAGCTGGCATAAATTTGGGTTTCTGGTGCACAGAGTGCCAGAGAGGCACCTAATTTATTAAGAAGCATCTGCCTCTTAATAAATTAGGTGCATCTTAATCCAGCGCACAGGGGATCAAGACTGGCATACGGAAATGTCAGCCTTAATGGATCTCCTCCAGAGTCTCTAGTGCCAGTGCAGATTTTGTATACAGCAGTAACAGCAGACTAATTTAAGGTGGAATTTTCCTTTAAAGTAACTTAAAAACACTCACTTTAAACCAGAGTAGTTAGTCCTCTTCTGAACTATAATTATCATAAAAGATGTACAAAGCCCACCCCTGAGATCAGCGGAGAGATATTTTATATGTTCTCATCAGACATACACATTAGGTAGCTCTCAACCAGAAATTAATTTGGCCAACAGTAGCTCATGTCTCCTGGGAACAAAAAGATTGGGCATAGTGAGATCAACTGTCCAATCTTTCTGTCCCCTGACATCTACTGATGGAAGGGAAGTGTCAGAGGCCCACTTACACCTTAGATGGTTGGCCAGGCCCTCAAAAACCAGCACGTTTGGCTGACATTGATCTAATGTGTATGGCTAGCTTTAGGTCCTAAATAATAAATTGTACAAATCCAACCCAAGTACTGCTAAGGAATCCATGAGGAGAGGGAACCTAGGCTAGTGATAACTAACCTCCGGCACTCCAGCTGTGGTGAAACTACCACTCCCAGCATGCACCATTCATTTCTATGAAGCTCTAAGAACAGCCAAGCAAGTGTACATCTTGGGAGTCTTCTTCTTTTTGTTATTAGTGCTTGGTACATGATATGTTTTGTAGGTTTACATTTCCATAAATATTATTTTGTGTGCTTCACTCTAACAGAGCACAATCTCTGGCGTCTCGGCTGCTTATAACCGGGAACAATTATGGTTGGCTAATGAAAGCCTCATCACCAAACTCCAGGCGCACTGTCGAGGCTACCTGATGCGCAAGAAATTTAACTCCAGAATGAACTTTCTGAAAGAGCAGGTTCCTGCTGTGACCTGCATTCAGGTTAGTTCTCTTATATATCTTGTCACAATATGTCTTCTCAGTTATCCGCACTTCATGGCATAGTCATTATTCAGCTTGACATTAATCGCGGGTGGACTCTATGACTTACCCTATATAATAACTTTATTGGGACTTGGGGACATGAAGAATTCTTTAGTTCACCATTCAGTGGAGACTGAAGCCGTCATCCAAGGCCGCAGTTGTATTTGCATAGACTGGGATTACATAAGGTTTTGTCTTTACTATGGTTGACCCTCGTTTTTCTCCCCACAGGCTCACTACAGAGGTCAGAAGCAGAGGAAAGCATTCAGGGAGCGCAAGCAGTATCTGAAAGATCACAGTGATGAAGTAGTGAAGGTATTGCTTTATTATTTCATCTGAATGATAGTGAATAAATAGTCTTACCTGACATTATATAACATGACTGATTCATCATGTACTTCTAGATCCAGTCATACACTCGAATGTACCAAGCCCGGAAGCGCTACAGAGACAGGCTGAAGTACTTCAATGACCATGTGAGCACATCGAGCTGTGTGTCCTGACTGTGTGCTTTCACTGAGCAGATCGTGACTTTGTGTTTATTGTCCGCAGATTAACGATATTGTAAAAATCCAAGCTTTTATCCGTGCCAACAAAGCCCGAGATGACTACAAGACCTTGAGTGAGTGTAGTTCCTTTACTTGTGACCGGTTCTTCCATGTGATAAAATACAGTGGGGGAGGTTTATCATCTCCCTTGCGCCTGAAAAGTGGTGTTAAAAAGCCGCAAAGTGTGTGTTTGCGACATTTTAACCATATCTTTTTTTTTTAAATTGTTGCCTCTATAGCTTTTACGGAGCTCTTCAAGGGTGGGAAGGGGCATAACCAGCCACCTGACCAACTGGTATAAATGAGGCCAGAAATCTACGGCGGCTCTAAGCTGTCGTAGATTTCTGTTTAGGTGCCCGGACTGCAGGAGGATGTCCCTCATTTATGATTAGATGTGCACCTCGTCATAAATTAGGCGTCTCCTCCCGCAGCGCAGGGGGTATCTAGGCCGGTGTAGTGTTTTCTTTCTGAGCTATCCAAGGTTTAAAGCAGGCTAATTATATAAAATATATACTTACAGAGGTTGTCTGGTTTTCTGATATTGATGATCTGTCTTCAGGATAGGTCATCAATATCAGGTCAGCGGGGGACTGACTACTGGCACTTCCGCCAATCAGCTGTTTCTTGAAGGGGCTGCAGCGCTCTTTCAAGCACTGCATCCTCTTCAGTGGTTACCTGCAAGCTGACGACATTGCAGTGGCTCTGCAAAGTAATTTATAGCTTTTTCGTTTCAATCACTTGACGCTGACAGTCAGAGGCTACAAGCTATTTGAGCAGTACATAAATTATATAATGCTTTGTGCTATGTTCTTTTTCCAGTCAATGCAGAAAATCCACCAATGGCAGTAGTGCGCAAGTTTGTTCATCTTTTGGACCAGAGCGATCAGGACTTCCAGGAAGAATTAGAAGTCATGAAGCTGAGGGAGGAAGTTGTGACTCTTATAAGATCAAACCAGCAGCTAGAGAATGACCTCAATCTTATGGATATCAAGATTGGACTCCTTGTGAAAAATAAAATTACACTGCAGGTACGTTAATAAAATGTATATGTAAGGCTTCTTTCACATTTCGGCAGGGTGATCCGGCAGCCAGTTCCGGCAGAGAATGCCAGATACAAACTCTGTGTGCAGTGGTTTCTGTCTGGCCAATTCTTGGCATTCTGGTTGCACCCGGAGAACTCCGGCAGGCTGTTCTCTTCCGGATCAGCCTCTCGGAATTCCTGCTGCAGATATGAAACTATATGGACCCCCAGATGAAGGTCTGCCGAAACGCGCTTCGGGGTTGGCGCCATCCTGGAGGAGACACAGCATGGGTAACTGCTTCTTGTTCATTATAACTTGTTGATTGGTTATTGCACTTGCACTTTAGGTTTGCTTTTTGTTTCATTATATGGACACATATGAACTGTTCCCGCTGTGTTCTTCCTCCAGTAGATGTTGCCTTTTTCCCTGCATCTATGCCTGTTTTTATCTATACAATAATTTAAGGGATTAATAAAATTTATATTGTTTATAAGCGGTCTGGCATTTATTTATAGGTTATTCAGATGTGAAACTAGCCTTAGTTTGGCAGTCAAGTAAGTTGTGCTGTGACGATTTGCTTCTTGAAGTCATGATTACCTTATTGCTCTGTATATGCCAGACCTAATAAATGTGGAGAAATAAAAAAAAAATAAAAATTTGCATTATATAACCTGAATCATCTGCAGATATTATGAGTTCAGGCATTCAGTTACGTCCGCAGCATTATCAGTGTGCAGAACCGATTGTAACCAACAGATAATGACCATAACTGATGGCTCCTGTGGCAATTCACGGAGCGCTATAGACACCGATAGAAAGGAAGTGACAATGAGTTTTGGCATGTATATTTTCTATCTCACCACCCTACTATTGACGTTTAGCACTTTTGACACATATACGCCAGTACTATGCTTTACTCACTGACGTTTCTTTTTCGTAGGATGTTGTTTCCCATAGTAAGAAGTTAACAAAGAAGAACAAGGAGCAGCTCTCTGATATGATGATGTTAAACAAGCAGAAGGGAGGCCTGAAGGCTCTGAGCAAGGAGAAAAGGGAAAAGCTGGAGGCCTACCAGCACCTCTTTTACTTATTGCAGGTAGGTGAATGGTAGATGGGATAACGTACAGTGTACTGTGGTAATACTGGACAACTAGTTTAGTGCTCTCATTAAGAGAAACAAAATAAGAGTATTTCAGGTTTGATACCTTTTAATGGCTAACAAAAATAGAAGTAATGATGTTACATAGCGAGCTTTCAGGACATCACCAGTCCCTTCATCAGGCGTACTACAAGAATGTATGAAGAAACAGCAATATATATACAATAAGAACAGAGACATGGGGGGGTGAATGGACATTTTAAAAACCAATAATGTCCAATACTGGACGACATAATGATTCATTGGGAAGATCCAGTTTGTTAGGCCTCATACACATCACCGTATTTTTTATGCCCATTTATTTCAATGGGACCGTGTGCTGTCCACATGTCTGTCTGTAAAAAATAGAATTTGTCCTATTCTTTTCATTTTGCAGACAAGAATAGGCGTGTTTTCAGTGGGGCTACAGTGCGGCCTGTGTCCGTACTTTGCAGAGCCACGGTGTGCGAACCGCGAAATACATACGGTCATATATGGATAAATATAAATGTAGTTAGGCACCTAACTGCATAGATGAAGCAGAGCACGGAGAAACTAGGGGCAAGTCCAAAGGCTCCTATTCACACTATTCCAATAAAGACACATGTATCACCGGCTCTATGACGTTTCATCCAACAACAAGGCAGAGGCCTCAGGGACTCCCCACTACCTCAAAGGGAATGTAGAATAGAGAGGTCTCCTATCCTGTATCTTCTAATTATTCTATAAACCCCAAGCGCTGTTGGCGCAAATGTCGCTCACCCCAATTACTGCTGTTCACACTAGCAGAAGATCCTAACTCTCAGCAGAGCCCAGAAGTGTATTATCCGGGATATTAATGAAAAATGATCAACCCATTAAGAACTAAATTTCACTGTAAGTAAGTGACTGAATCTTAAAGACAGTGCCATGATTGCTCATTCTGGTAATTGCTTAAAGGGGTATTCCCATCTCACAAATGTAGTTTGTATAATTAGATATAGCCATACTAGTATTATTACTAATAGAATGTATTTATATAAAATGTACCGTTTAGAAGATTTCCCTATTTGTATATCCTTGTCCCACACACATCAGTCAGGCCGTTGCCCCTGGTTAAGGCCACCGTGGCCATGTAGTAGTGGTGGCCGGCTTGCTATTGTTCAAACCCGCTCTTAGGTAACTGCTGTATTGTGAACGCACATTGCATGAGCAACAGAGTGAGTTCCAAAAGGAGCAAGCCGGCCACCACTACTACATGGCCGCGGTGGTCGTAACCAGGGGCAACGGCCTGACTGATGTGTGTGGGACAATGGATATACAAATAGGAAAATCTTCTAAACGGTGCATTTTATATAAATACATTCTATTAGTAATAATATTGGTATGGCTATATCTAACTATACAAACTACATGTGTGAGATGAGAATACCCCTTTAACATGACTGCAGAGCCACGGATTATCCTGAACTATGTATGTCTCTGTGTATGTATGTACGGAACCGAATATTTCTAACTAGCTGCGCATCATTGTTATTTGCAGACTAATCCAACATATCTGGCAAAGCTCATTTTCCAAATGCCCCAAAATAAATCCACCAAATTCATGGACTCTGTCATTTTTACCCTCTACAACTATGCATCCAACCAAAGAGAAGAATATCTGCTCCTGCGTCTCTTCAAGACAGCTCTTCAAGAGGAGATAAAGTAAGTGCTTATGAAGAGTGTCAGACTGGAGTGCCTAGTGCCCACCAGTAAGATTCATTCTGTGGGCCCAGTGCACAGCTATATACAAATACCTCCTGCTCACGATGTGGCAACAGCAGTAACATGCTCAGGATGATTATGGGGTCCCTGCAAAGACTTTGAGAAGGCAGGTCCCTGGGGTAAGAGAAGGCTGACTGGGATGCTTCTGTTCCTTCTTGGCCACCCAATGCATCTACAATAATAAGCTGGGTAGTCTCGTAAATAATCTACCCAGTTTTTTATATGGATGCAAAGGCTGGTTAAGATGTTGTAAGCTGCCCAGTACAGTCAGGGTCGATCACTGGTTCAACAGATGCAGCCTCCACAAAAGTCCTCGCTCCTATTCCCTGTATCAACCAGAAAAGGAGCACAACTTAGTGAAGCTCCGCAAAACTTTTTCTTTCACCCAGCACTTTATTGTACTTACAAAAAGTCGTAAAATCACAAGCATGTAGTAATAAAAGCCATTTTTTTGACCACTATGTTGTGGTCCTTTTCTGGCTGATAAAGGGAATAGGAGTGAGGACTATTGTGGAGGCTGCATCTGTTGAACCAGTGATTGGCTATGTTAAAAAAAAAAATTCTCTACATGCTTTTAAGTGGTTGGACCAGCTTCTGCTGAATGAGAGCAGCACGGTTCAGACCTATTTACGGACTTTGTGTGAACGGGACCCACTTCACTCCAGCAGCACTTTTTTTATTTCATTTTTTGATGGTGTACTGTGCCATATGGGGGATTGGAGGCCCACCCTTGCTTAGCGTCTCACCAGGGGATTCACCTGTTTCCCTGTAAATTTGTTGAGTACACATGCTCCTCCAAATCAGTTTGTGTTTAATACACTTAATGCGTTAGTTTTACAATTTTTGTTTCTTTTTTCTTCTTTTTTTTTTAAATGGAGAAATTACCTCTCCTTTCACAATCTCCTAGAAACTATTAATACTTTTTAGATGTTCTGCTGTAGTTGTATGTGCCTGTTTTGTACTTTGAGAGCATTATGGCATACTGCTGTCACTGAGCTGTTGGTCTCATTGGTTGTACCATGAAGATAAACTGTGAGATGATTTCTGCTGAAGAGATTATTTGCGTGTTTCTTAAATACTTTTCTCTGTTTTATCGCAGATCTAAGGTGGACATGATTCAGGAAATTGTCACTGGGAACCCTACAGTTATAAAGATGGTGGTAAGCTTTAACCGTGGGGCTCGTGGTCAAAATGCTTTGAGGCAGATCTTGTCACCAGTAGTGAAAGAGATCATGGATGATAAGTCCCTCAACATCAAAACTGATCCAGTAGATATTTACAAGTCTTGGGTCAACCAGATGGAGTCTCAGACTGGAGAAGCAAGGTGAGATGCTCCACACTACGTATAAAGCTTATGATCTCTATTACGTTTTCTGTAGTTTTATTTTGATGTGCTTTTATAATAATAATCCTTAATATTTTTTTCCTACAGCAAATTGCCTTATGATGTCACACCAGAACAGGCAATGGCACATGAAGAGGTGAGGAACAGACTGGACGCGTCCATCAAGAACATGAGAACAGTTACAGACAAGTTCCTCTCTGCGATTATCAGCTCGGTTGATAAGATCCCGTAAGTATCCCTGATATCTCATTCATATTGTCATTTAGGATGCATTCATACTGCATTTACAGTATATGTCAGGATTCCTTACATATGCCACTATGTGAGTCAAAAAAGCAGAAACAGACAGCACCAGGTCCAATCACTATCATGATCCTCATTCTTCAAACTAATGTTCATAAAAAGTGAAGAAGCAGCAAATTCACTATAATACTTTATTTTAGCCAAGCTTGACAAAGACCCAGCTACTGTCATAGGATGAAATGTTGCTTGTACCTGTATACCACGTTGGCTAAAATAAAGGAAATATAGTGAATCGGATGCTGCTGCATCCTTTCTTTTTATATGCCACTGTATAATTATAAAGAGGCATATATCACCCTTAGGCTGCCATGTTTAAAAAAAATATATACTGCGCAGTATACACTTTTTACTGTATGCCTATGTATAGTGTAGCTAAAGGGGTTTTCCATGGTAGACATAGTAATGACCTATCCTTATCAGCGGGGTACCAGGTGTTGGACGTGCCAGCTGATCAGCAGTGGTGCCAGGTCCAACACCAGAAATAACACAGAGAATGGAGTCAGGAGCGCTGCTCTGTTCTCTCTGTAGTGGTTGTGCTGGGTTACTCACAGCTGATCAGTGAAGGAGCCATTTGTCGGACCCCAACTGATCTGATATGAATAACATATCCTAATGAGAGGTAATCAGTATCTATAACCATAAAACCTCTTTACATAAACTATTCTGTACAGCAAAAAAAATGTATGCCAATGACATAGGCCAAAAGGACAGTATTTTTGGCCTCCATTGCGTCCGTTTCCTATGGAGCATTGCCGGTGCATACTCCAAATGTACACAGCAAACAATGTGAATGCATCCTTATTCCAGCAAAAAAAATGTTATTTGGAAAAACTCCAGTGATCTTCACTGTCTGTAAACAGGGGAATCACAGAGGTGAAGGCAGCATGTACCAACCTCCCCTGATCGGCAGTAAGGAAAGGAAGGTGTTACAAGCATTTATGATCGCTGGAACTGCTTGGAGACCTCTCAGATTGGTCTCGGAGTAATGTCCCGTCTTCATAGTTGTCTGGAGACAGTGAGATCATGGAGCTCAGATGCAGCAGTGGGGGTAATCTGTTTTAAAGTCCGTGTGCAGATGAAGGAAGACTGCCCAGCTGTATCTAGTCAATGGACAGTCAGGAAGGGATTAAAGGCCTGTTAACCCCTGAGACAGACTTTACTAGGCATAGTATATAACAGATTTGTACACTGTTCTTGAACTCTGAAGACATTTGTAAGACGTTGCTGATTAGTATAGATTCAACATACATTATAATATGTAGCTGATGTTTTCTACATTAATGTTACCCACATGGTCTTTTACCAATCCCACATGTTCTTTATAACTCATTAGTATTGCCCATACTGTTCCAGGTACGCTATGCGTTACATTGCAAAGGTCCTGAAAGACACCCTTCATGAGAAGTTTCCTGATGCTGGAGAAGATGACTTGCTGAAGGTCAGTTTATATGATGTTTGACAGAGATAAGCTGGCCTTATACATCAGGCCTTGACAACATGGCGACTTTTTGTAGTGCTGCTCATTGATTGTGACTACAACAAGGTAACTGAGTGACAGCTGCCGTCCACAAGATTGCCTGCAGCTCAGTGTATTTCTAATACAGTAGTTCAAATCAATCGGCATGTCTACACAAAGCTTCAGTGTAGCCCTAAGCTTGAAGTAACTCAGCCCAACCAGGCCAGCACAATAGGATACACACAGGTAGTCGGATGAAGTATGGGAGTTAATTCTGCCTTTCTGCTCTGAGTGCCCTAACAGTCCCCCTCACATTATAGTACAGAGCAGCGTGTTCAACCCATACATTTAGCAGAAAGCCACTTTATATAGAGCCATGATATAAGTGCATACCATCTACGCACTTCTTCTTTCACTCTCTTTCCAACAAGCTGGGCATCTGCTATCTCATATTTAAAAATTTGAACATTTTCCTAAATGTCCCATAATGCACAAAAAAATAGGTTTGCGTGGTTTCATATATTGGATTTTTTTCCTGTGTGTGTGAAGGGAGTCTGGTTTGAGCAGTTTTTATAGTTTTTGAAGCCAAAACAAGGAGTATATTTAAAAAGGAGTATATTTAATAATTTAACTCTCTATACTATCCACTCCTTGCTTTGGCTTCTAAAACCGCATCAATGTGAAACCACCGTTATATTTCCCATGGTATTACAGCTCCCATATGTGTAGTGACCCACCTATTTCAGAGAGCAGTTTGGGAAATTTGCTGAGCTTTGCACCCAAAGGCCCTGCTTGCTGCTTACCTATACAGACGTGTTATTCAGGAGCTCTTATCTAAAGCATGATGGTGTTTAGATGATTGTGAGTCCACCACCTAACTTGAATTTTTTGGTCATCTATTGAGAAATGTACAGTGGTAGCGAAACTATGGCACGGGTGTCAGAGGCGGCACTCGGAGCTCTCTCTGTGGGCTCCCCCATCCTGGAAAAAATCTATGGTGTACCAATATGCCTTAGACTTTTCCTGCCATTCACCAGCACAGGGCGCAGTATGAACATCACAGGCAGTGCACTGAATGTAGGCAGGATATTATAGCTAAATGATAAAGTACATGGAAGGTATACTATACTGGACTGTAGTATTCAGGTTAAGTTGTGTTGACACTTTGCGATAAATATGTGGGTTTTGAGTTACAGTTCCGTAAAAGGTTCTGTAAAAGGTTCACCATCACTGCCCTAGCATCACAGGCTCTTTCTTGTACATTAAAATATGCAACTTTTTTTAATGAAACATATCAATTAAAAGCAATATTCCTGTACATATGTGGACTTGTACATCATGTAGTGCTTGCTGCTTTGGGTTTTCTCAGTTAGCATCTACAGAACTGTTGAGTCTAGTTGCATGGCACCTCCTGATGGTGAGTTTTAGAAGAATAGACTTATTGCTTTGGATTCTTCCTATGCTTTTTTTTTTATTTTAATTGTTCTTATTTCTTTTCCATCTGCTGACTACAGCTGCTCTTTATCTGAAATCTCCTCTGTTTTCTATTCTTCTAGCTTTCTGCTTCTCTGCACTGAGGCTTCGATAATACACTAGTTCTCACCAAGGTGATTATTTTGTTTCATGAGTACTCTGGTAGATAAGTAACTTGATTGTGTATTTTGACGCCTTCAAGGATATGGATACCTTTGACATGGGAATTATTTTTATATACGTTAATAGTTACCATGAGTAAAAAAAAAAAAGGTCCACTAAGTTTCAGGCTGCAATATGCACAATATGCATTCTTTCGTTCATGTTCAGACTTTGTGATATTCAGTTTACAACATGCTGCTAGTTGCGGGCTTTTTTTGATGTGGACATGTCCATCCCAGTAATACTTGATGGGTCTTTGTGTCCAGAATGATGCTGTCTACCCTCCTTATCTACAGCTTGTGTGAGGTGTCCCTTGGATGCTTTCCTCCCTCTTCACACTCTGATCTGCTGTATACGACTCTGAGAGCTGTCAGAAAAAAGAGCAGAGACCTGATTGATTTATGGCAGTTTCTGAAGCATCACCAGCTAGGTGAAGGACTCACACACTGTGCAAAAGCGAAGTGTGAGGTGTCCCTTGGACGCTTTCCTCCCTCTTCATACTCCGATCTGCTGTATACGATTCTGAGAGCTGTCAGAAACAAGAGCAGAGATCTGATTGATTTATGGCAGTTTCTGAAGCATCACCAGCTAGGTGAACGACTCACACACACTGTGCAAAAGTGCAGAGGTGTCCATAGCCCTTAAATGTTTAGCCTAAAGCATGTTGTAACAGTATACTGAAGTAAGTGCCCCTGTGTATCCTACAGTCTACACACACACCATTGGTACTTACCCTGCGAGAGTGTTTAATTGTATTGCTGAGACAAGTGAGGTTTTAAAATATGCAAGTGAGCCTCTAGGAGCACAGGGGGCATTGCCGTTGCACCTAGAGGCTCTGCTGTTTTTGCAACTGCTGTGCCCTCTTCACTTTGACAAGGCCAGGCAGTGTAAATGTCATCACGCCTGGCCCTAACTTCTTCTAAAGTCAATCAAATCGGGCAGGGTGCGGCCGTTGCAGAGAGAGCTGAGCCTCTAGGTATAATGACAACACCCCCCTTTCTCCTGGAGGCTCATTTGCATATATTAAAACTATTTTGCTCAGTAATGCAGTCACATATGAACATGGGACCAACACAGTTGCCTTCAGCTGTCAAGTGCACATGTAACAGGTCAGCCAGTGTCATAGGTACAAATCTGCTGACAGGTGCACTTTAACCCTTGTTGAAATTGTTTTACTATTATAAGTGAAAAATATGTGATGTGTAACTAGTATGGCCTTTGCTTTTATCCAATAGATTGTGGGAAATCTCCTGTACTATCGCTACATGAACCCAGCTATTGTGGCTCCAGATGCTTTTGATATTATCGATCTTTCTGCGGGAGGTCAACTAACCACAGATCAACGCCGGAACCTTGGATCCATTGCAAAGATGCTCCAACATGCTGCATCCAACAAAATGTTCCTTGGGGACAATGCCCACCTGAGCATGATCAATGAATATCTTGCTCAGTCCTACCAGAAATTTAGGTAGTTACAAATCTTAAACTATTCCCTTTTACTGAGAAAAAAAAGAGAAAGAAAAACATGCCACACTCTGTATGAAGCTTGAGTACAAGTGTAGGCTAGGTATTATGCAAGGGAGGGTGGCACATGACACATACCAAAGTTTGACGCATATGGGCACCATGCCCAAGAGTGGATTCTGTGTGGTAGACTTTCCCAGACTATTACTAATGGCAAAAATATAAAGTTTTCCCCAAAAGATAATGGTTTCTGATATATAGGTTGTGCTCAGGAATTGGCCTGGTCACATTTTAATAGGTTCAGTGTGTGAGTCTGTAAATTACTGTATCCTCTGCATTACAAGACATAATTATGTTTGTAAATCTCTCAAAATTATGATGTTCTCCTAAGGCTAATTTCTAATTGTCCACAGACGTTTCTTCCAAACTGCTTGTGAAGTCCCAGAGCCGCAGGATAAATTTAATGTGGATGAATATTCAGATCTGATCACCCTCACCAAACCCGTTATCTATATTTCTATAGGGGAAATTTTGAATACGCACACAGTAAGTACATATACTTAACGCTCAGGCTATATTGACACATTGCCATATGCCGTCCTGCCTGGAATTATTGCATTTCAGGCTACTTTCACACTAGCGTTAATATTTTCCGGTATTGAGATCCGTCATAGGGTCTCAGTACTGGGAAAAAAACATTTTTGTTTTGTCCCCGTTCATTCTGTCCATTTGGTTGCATTCTCATATCAAACGGTTTGCTTTCCGTCATGGGATGTGGAGCAAGACGGATCCGTCATGAACCACAATACACGTCAATGGGGACACAATAGAAAACGGACCCGTCCTCCACTGACTTTCAATGGAGTTCATGACGGATCCATCTTGGCTATGTTAAAAATAATACAACCGGATCCGTTCATAACGGATGCAGATGGTTGTATTATTAACAGTAACGGAAGCGTTTTTGATTAACCCTGCCGGATCCAGCACAAACGGCAGGGTTAATCAAAAAGTGTGCATCCAGGTAGCAGCATTAATTGTGTAACACTAGACCAAGCCCTCATGTACACTGCTGTATTATATATTCTTATGTGGCCTCATTGTGAACAGAGACCTAAAAAGTCATGCCAATTACTGTCTGAATGCAGTATTAAATATCCTCTTTTTTTATTAGAGGGAGTCTGTCAGCAGTTTTTACCATACAGAACTGCTCACAGCGCTAGGTAGGAGCTGGGAAGAGCTGGACAAACATACTTTTTGTGAAGCCTTTGTTATCAGGATTAGTATGAATATGAACTTTTTATTCTGCCAGGTTGCACTGGAGGTGGAGCTTCACTTGGAAGGGCTTTCTTCTTTGAGCTGCTTCACAACTCCTCCCCTCTGCTATGAGTGACAGCTGTAGCATCTAGTAGCAGCTCAATGCAGTGAGCACTTCACCAAGAAGCTCCACCTCCTGGGCACTTGCAGGAGCTGCATCTGGCAGAATAAAAGTTCATATTCCCACTAATTCTGATGATAAAATCTCTACAAAAAGTAATGTTTGGACTGCTCTCTCCTGCCCCTACCTAGCACGGTCATCAGTTCAGAATGGGCAAGATTGTTTAAGTTATTTTAGCATGTTCATTTATTTCATGTGAACACGCTAATTATACTGCATACAGTAAAATACAGTTGCAAAACTAAACTAAGAAGGGTTTTCAGTATCACACATAAAAACTAGAAAGAGATTTTCTTGTGTCCTATCAGTGGTGCTTCAGGACAGTGAATAACTTTGCTCTTCATATTGCAGCTGCTTCTAGACCACCAGGATGCAATAGCACCGGAGCACAACGACCCCATCCATGAGCTCTTAGACGACCTTGGAGAGGTTCCTACTATTGAGTCTTTACTAGGTGAGTGATTGAGATGAACAGATAAGAATATGTGACGGGTTCTGTGGTAGCATGTGGCCTACAGCACTACCTGTAGTCTACAGAGACAGCAACTGTGCTAGTGATATGTACTGTATGCATGGAAGATATGAATCGCCCCAAAAGTCATCATATTGGGGGGGGGACAAAGACTCTATATACTCTAGTTCATAGTACAGATCACCAGCCTGGGTTGGTACCCACCCATCCGCGTTCAGCATGGTGGGGTATTAGAGCAACGTGACAGGCACAGCTGGATACCTCGAGGCTGGGCTGACACTCGCCTCTACTCAGCACACAAAGTACTCAGCAGCATCCTTCCCAAGATCAGAGTGCTGTAGCCATGATGTCACACCGCAAACACGAGGAGCCCATTGCAGCAGCCTTCTACTAAAATCTGGGGGCACAGCCCCTGGGAGGCCGTGTTCCTGTGTGGTTCCAGTCTCACACACCAAATCCATAGGTAGGAGGCCGAAGCAGCACAATTTTAATGGAAGTACCATCAGCATAAGTCTAGTACTAATAAATCTGTGTTAATAAATCTAGTACAGGCCTTGATCCCAGTTGGCCTCTCGACATTGCCTGAGGGAGTGTAGCAGTGTAAACAGTACACTGTTGGCTGAGAGGAGTATAGACCACACACTATAGCGGTACGGTAGACTGCAGGCTAGAGTTACCCAGATGTATGTTTGGTTACCAAAGAAGTGTGTGACGGCACTGGTTTAGATCATAGCACATTGCTAAAGGGTGTTGCTTCATCAAGTCAACCCCTTCTCTAAGAAATGCTTCTGTGGCCATCAGATTATCCCTGCAGATTCAGATCCTGGAACCACAAGTGATCGAATGTCATTATTAGTTATGTAGTAATGTAATATTAAGTGATTCAAAAGAATGGCTGATATGTGGATGGGCTTGACCTCCCGGCATCGGAACAGCGTTTACCTGACATCTTTCCTCTCGGATACATAGAATCGAGTGCAGAGTGGGAAACCCATGACATTTAGATGGAGTAACAGGACATGTGGATAGGGGTTGTCTCGATGAGGACTCTATAAAATAGTAATCTGTTCATGTAATATTATCCCGTGTGAGGAATAATAACTACCTGAATCCCTGATTTGATTTGATAATACTGATCTGGCCCTATGTAAGGACGACATATTACACCTTCAGATTTCTACTCCTAGGAGACAAAAATCTGTAATTAGCAATGAAGGAATACACCCGACACAGATGAGTCCAGTATACTCATGAGGAGAGCGCTCCTTCCGCCCCTTAGAGCTCTGACTAATAAACTATGTGTCTGCTGTATTCTCGAAGTGTTCCTAGTAGCCACACATTTTCAGTGCGTTTTGGCTACTTGGTGTGTATACCCATAGCTGTAATATGCCACCCTTACATAGGAAAGCATATAAAGCAGACAAATGAGCTATAAAATAAAACCATACATAATCACATTTACATATATGGTAGGAATTATTGGAGTAAGGAATACTAATGCAGTAAATTGTGAAATTAAAAAAGGGTTTAATTTGATTTTGTGTTAGAAGTAAAACTATACAGGCAGCAGTGTAAACTGTGAATGTGTTTTCTGGCTACGTCCAAGGACATATATATCTCTGAAGCAGATGTGTTCCCCGGTTAACATTAATGCATCATTGTCAGTCAGTGTGTCAGGGCTTTGATGTATTTTCTCTTTTATGTACTTTTTTTTTCTTGTTTACTTCAGGTGAAGGACCAGGATCATCACCAGACACAAATAAGGAGTCCTTGGCAAAGACTGAGGTGTCCCTGACCCTCACTAACAAGTTTGAAGTCATCGGAGATGAGAATGCAGAAAAGGATGCTAAGACCATCTTACTGAAGTAAGATCTCTAGTCATGGAGATGTCAGCCGTGTCTTGTTTCCTGTATAGAGAAAGCAATGAATTATTGTTTATCATAAAATAAACCTTCGGGAAGACCCCCATAGCACAGTTACAATGAATACAGCATGTCCTTCACATCTGTTGAGCAGTTACAATCTTCTATATGTGCAGGGTCTGCTCTCCTGAATGTAAATGTCCAATGACATAGGTAGATTTAGAGTAGGGCCTGCCTGACTGAGACCACCGTGGCGCTGGTAGGTGGGCACAGATGTATTTTGATCAAAATATATTGTCTGAGAGTCTCAGATTTTATCATATCAGAATAAGGGCTTATATAATGTTTGCATCTATTGTGTTAGTGCATTATTTTCTGTGATTGTTAGTCTTCTGTGTACCATAGCTTAGTTAATAATTATTTTACCTTCCAGCACAAAACGGCTGATAGTGGATGTTATTCGGTTCCAACCCGGAGAGACCTTGACAGAGATTTTGGAGACTCCAGCAACCCCAGAACAGGTGGAGTGTCATTCCTTTTTATTGATCTAGTTACAAGAACAGATATTACACGTATTCATTATTTGATAATTACAGTATTTATCTATCTATCTATCTATCTATCTATCTATCTATCTATCTATCTATCTATCTATCTATCCACAGTAGCTTGCACCTTTCATTTGCATTTTAAATACATACATGCATACACACGCTGTGCTTTGTGATGTATGTCTGTAACTTCTGCCTTGTTCATCCATTTGTTGCCTGTAACTCTCCAGGAAGCAGATCATCAGAGGGCCATGCAGAGGCGGGCAATTCGAGATGCCAAGACACCTGACAAGATGAAAAAGGCCACATCTCTACGGCAAGACAACAATCTGACTCTTCAAGAAAAGAAAGAAAAGATACAAATTGGGCTCAAGAAGTTGGCAGAGCTTGGAATGGTGAAACCAGAGACCCGGTATCAGGATCTCATCAATGATATTGCCAAGGTAACCTTAGAACTATGCTTTCACCCAGTCGGTGTCCCCTTTACAGAGGCCAGTAGCAGGGAAGGCGTATTCCTAGAAACGCTTCTTCTCGATAATTGTTTTGATTTTTGACCTGTGTAAAGGGACCATTACTGCCAGATTTCCCATCATATTACAGCGGATTGCTGGGGTTCTTAGAAGGGGGACACATTGCAATCAGCTTATTGTTGAGGGACCAATCTGACAAGTGAGGATTGTCTAAAGCCCAGATGCCCCTTAACCCTGGTTAACCTGGATAAGGTCACATTGTGTTTTGGAATCATGATTTTTTTCTTTTTTTCAAGGATATCCGTAATCAAAGGAGATACCGTCAGAGAAGAAAAGCAGAATTAGTAAAGCTACAGCAGACACATGCTGCTCTCAGCTCCAAGGCCGTGTTCTATGAAGAACAGGTAGACTACTACAAAAGCTACATCAAAACCTGCTTGGACAACCTAGCAAGCAAGGGCAAGTAAGTAGAGGAAATGTGCACAGCCAATTTTTGTAGTCATGTCATAATGTTTGAAATGTTATCAATAGCATGTCTATTGGAATTTGTCATTCTACAGTTGTCATCGCGCTCAGCCCTATAGAAGTGAATGGGGCTGAGCACAATACCAAGCACAGTCTCTATACAATGTACGGCTCTGTGCTTGGTGAGCTGTGAGAAGGCTGCAGCACTCACAGGAGTACTGGTGCCTTCTCAAAACAGCTGATCGACGGAGGTCCCCGTTGTCCTCCCACCAATCAGATACTTATGGCCTGTCCTGAGCATAGATCATCAGTATGAAAATCTCAGAAACCCCTTTAAATTTTTATGTAATATTACACATAGGCTACAGTATAGCAACAATAAGGACTGATGTCTGTGCAATAACAAAAAAAAAGAGATCACTGGCAGCTAGGGTTGTCTGCTGATGATGCCCACAGAGTTGAATATTATGGTTTGGCCCCGTTATCACCTCAGAGCCGTGGCCCACCCTATGATCTTCTGTTGGGCCAGTTCATCCTTTACAGTTTTAAAAACGTCTATAACCTCATTTAAAAACCTATTCCCATTGCATAAAATGATGTAATTTCTAGGATACACTATCACTTTATGATTGGTGGGCGTCAGGGGCGGACTGGCCATAGACCCTACAGGGAAATTTCCCGGTGGGCCGATGGCCGGGGGGGGGTGTCCGAGCCCGCCTCACGGCCCAAGTACATAAGGATCTGTTGCCTTCAGCATTAATGATGGGAGTATCAGGTACTTTTGCATGAGGCCATCCTGAACACAAATGTATGACTCTCCTCAGGACATTGATATAGTTGAATAGTGTGGCGAGGGCGGAAGTATTTTATTTGTCACTGTGATGTTCGGTTATGGTGAAGCAGTAGTTTGTGCTGCACTATTGTATTATCTACTGTCCACTATTGTATTATCTTCTGTCCATTTGGACCCATATACAACGCGACTTTTAGTTCTTTTTCCAGGTCCAAATTAATTTCCCAGTCCGCCCCTGGTGGGAGACCTATCTCTGATGCTGCGGGGAAACTGAGCACAGCTCTTTTCAAGTGTAGGGCTACAGCACTGAATCAGTCCCTTTACTCTCAGGATGGTTGGGGTCTCATAAGTAGAATCCCTATCAGTCATAAATGGATGGCATATCCTAGTAATATGCCATTAATCAAGTAAAATCCAATTTTAACAGTTGTGCCCATATATAGCCGCTGCTTATTTGAAGTGTATCTGTTATTAAATACATAACATTGCTTCTTTTTTAAACCCAGAGTGTCCAAGAAATCAGGACAAGTGAAGAAAAGTAAGAAGATTTCTCTCAAATACTCAGCAGCCAGGCTTCATGAAAAAGGCGTGTTATTGGAGATTGAAGATCTGCAAGTTAACCAGTAGGTGTCACTGTCTGTCACTTTCTATGGATACTGATTACTTATATACCTAGAACTAGGTTTCAGTATTGCTGTAAATCTCGCACTACATACAGTACACGTGGCTCCAAGCCCCGACACACCCTGTTGAGATATTTGTGGCACTTTCTTAGAACATGCAAAATTCAAATTGGTGTAGGTCTGACTGATGGGAGCTCTGGTCTCACTGTTGGCTAATAGTAAGCAGGAGTGTTCAAAAGGAAGCACAAGAATATGCTGTATAATAAAAGCTAAAGTTTATTCTAACAGTTTTCATTTAGTCCATGCATTTTTTAGTTAAAGGGGTTGTCCGGATTCAGAGCTGAACCCAGACATATCTCCTTCTTCACCCAGACAGCCCCTCCGACATGAGCATCAGAGCATTTCATCCTCCGATGCTCTCCCTTGTCCTGCGCTGATAGGCAGAGGCTTCCGCCTAGCACTGTTCCCTTTGGCGTCACGAGGCTAGGGCAGCGCTAAAGCATGCCCATTAGTGCCGGTGATGTTACCAGTACAGTGCTAGGCGAAAGCCTCTGCCTAGCAGAAACCCTTTATGTCACCAGATCTGCTGAAAAAGCCATTGCCCTGCGTGATTCAGCATGCGGCAAGGGAGAGCATCGGGGCATGAAATGCTCTGATGCTCGTCTCAGAGGGGCTGTCTAGGTGAAGAAGGAGATATGTCCGGATTGGGATTGTCTGAGATAATCAAAATGGACCAAAGGCAGAGAATGTGTTGGAATGACAAAGGATACTATACTTACCAGTTTAATCCCTGTCCGCGGCTCTGGTCCTCCCCACTGGACATTGTGACCCCTGCAGCCAATCACTAGCCTTAGCAGTCTCGTGCCACATGCTGCTATGACCAGTGATTGGCTGCAGCCCAATTCATAAAAGGTCCTGTCACCAAGACTGACAAAGGATCAGTTCACACCAGCACATAATTCACCAAGCAGTAGCACTCTGATAGTTTTACTGTCATAACATCTCAGATCTTCTTAAAGTGGTTGTGCAGTCGTATAAAACTCCATAGATATATTTATGTTTTCATAAAACAATTCAGTTACAAATAATAAAGTATTTCCGCCTTGGGCTCTAATTTTCTGACCACCAGTCACGTGAGCACAAAGATCCAGAGTACACACATGCGGTAAGACGCTCCATGCTTGGGGACAGAAGCCCTTGAGACACATTGACAGAACTCAGTGAACTCTGTGTCTGCTCTGCTAAAATTAGCAGGCACTTGCTCCGAGCGACGATACGCTCCATCTAAGGGGGCGGGGCTTCTAGGATGTCACATGCTATTGACTGTGCGCAGCACCTGTCTTCAAACTAGCAGGTGCTTCACTGACCTCAAAGGATAGGCACGCTCCGTCTAAGGTGATGGGGCTACCAGTGGAGGAAGTCACATGATCGCCAGATGGAGCATCATGCCGTATGTGTGTACTCCGGATCCTTGTGGTCACATGACTGGGGGGTCAAAAAGGGGAGATGGAGCCCAAAGTGGAAATACTTCATCATTAATCCGCTAATTGTTTTATAGCAGTGATAGCTAACCTCCGGCACTCCAACTGTGGTGAAACTATGACTCCCAGCATGCTCCATTCATTTCTATGAAGTTCAGAGAACAGCCAAGCAAGTGTACATCTTGGGAGTTGTAGTTTTACCACAGCTGGAGTGCCGGAGGTTAGCCATCACAGTTTTATAGAAACATAGTGGAGTTTTATATGACTGCATAACCCCTTTAAGTTCTCCAAAAGTCACCTTTTATTTTACTGCCAAACGTGGTTTTTCTATTATTAAAATCCCACAAAAATCCCAGAAGTTGAATACAGGATGAAACTCGGGGTGCCCATTTTAAGGACTCTGTGGTATTTTAACCTTTGAAATGCTGTGAAAAGCCTCATGTTTGACAGTATAATAAAAGGCAACTTTGGGGAAGTTAAAGGGGTATTCTCATCTGACAAATGTAGTTTGTATAGTTAGATATAGCCATACCAATATTATTACTAATAGAATGTATTTATATAAAATGTACAGTTTAGAAGATTTGCCTATTTGTATATCCATTGTCCCACACACATCAGTCAGGCCGTTGCCCCTAGTTACGACCACTGTGGCCATGTAGTAGTGGTGGTCAGCTTGCTCTTGTTCAAACCCGCTCTGAGGTAACTGATGTATTGTGAACGCACATTACATGAGCATGCGGAGACACATCTTAGGGTTGTAGCATTTTTGTCTGCGCTTCCAAAACGCAGAGAAACGGATCCTGTTCCAAGATCAATTCATCTCTATGGAGCAGGATCCGTTTATAAAGTCTGCGTTTTGGATGGATCCTGACCATTGCATTTTGGACTGGTAGCGTCGAAAACGCAGATGTGAAAGTACCCTAAGATGTGTCTGCGCATGCTCATGCAATGTGCGTTCACAATACAGTAGTTACCTCCGAGCGGGTCTGAACAGTAGCAAGCTGACCACCACTACTACATGGCCACGGTGGTCGTAACCAGGGGCAACGGCCTGACTGATGTGTGTGGAACAATGGATATACAAATAGGGAAATCTTCTAAACAGTACATTTTATATAAATACATTCTATTAGTAATAATATTGGTATGGCTATATCTAATTATACAAACTACATTTGTGAGATGGGAATACCCCTTTAAGATGGTCTGATATGTTATTCCACTGTGTTACTTCAGAACACTACTGCTTGGTGAATTATGTGCAAAGTGGATATCCAATCCTTTGGTGATCAGACTCTGTCTAGAATGGTGATGGAATAGATTCAATCTTGCAATTATTCATGAAAGAGTACCAGTGGGGCCCGACAAGTTGTGTTGCATTTTGGAAAAATCTGGACATTTTTTCTATTGTCTCACCTGGTTTCACAGTGCAGTATATGTCAGTGACCTCACTAACTCTTTTGAAATAGATTGGCTGCAGCCAGTCATGGAGACTCTATGAAAGTGACACGTTAGCTGATAATTGTATTGTTTCTGTACATGTTTGTTACACTTATATATTAGAATTATAGTTGAAGAATTGCACCACAGATGCCTTTCCTGTATTCCTGCTTGTTCCCCTTATGTAGGTGACTAGCAATCACAGTTCTGTCTTCACAGTTCGTCAAGACACCTCCAATCTGAGTTATGAAAGGATTGCCCAACATTGTGTACTCCCATCCCTTGAGCAACGCCCTTCCCTTTTACCCTCAGCTGGTTATTGCATCACAGCAGACATTTCGGCATTGAATGCCTCATATTGTGTTGTGCGCCGTGTCTTCTTTACAAGTATCTATACTGTATTGTGTACGTGAGGTGCTACAAATAACCTGGTAGTCAAAATGGACGCTGGAAATGTTATTGCAGTTGCAGTTAATCATGTCAGTTTACAGACACAGGCTGTCATTGTAAGGTGGTGACATTCCAGCCGTCACCACCTGTCAGGATTTACAGTAGGTTTATGTCACCTGCAGAGGTCATTACTTGTAAAGGAATTTCCGGTATCCTTTTTGGCTTATTCCTCCTACGATGTCTGCCGTCCATAACATAAATGTTCATCTTCTCTCTGCAGATTTAAAAATGTTATCTTTGAAATTGCGCCCACGGAAGAGGTTGGAGATTTTGAAGTGAAAGCCAAGTTCATGGGTGTTCAGATGGAAACATATATGCTGCATTATCAGGTAATGTGACTGCTGCCAAGATAATAATTGGAAGGGAAACCCTCAAATTATCCAGCCAAATAGCTGGTAAACCTTAAAGGGGTTATACAGAAATTTAGATTGGAGGGGGTCTGACTCCCAGGACCCCTGACGGTTAGCTGTTAGAATTGACCAGGTACTCACGTGGCCTAGATGCAGCTCCATCCAAAGCCAAGGGGGCTGTGCTGCAATACCAAGCACAGCCACTATATAATGTAAGCTGCCAGGACTCAGACCCCCACCAATGTGTTTATGATGACCTATTCTGAGGATTGGTCATCATTATCAATTCCTGGATAAGCTGAGCACCATAAATGGATGAGAATGCCCTTATTTACTTAAAGGGATTGTTCAGGTTCAGAGTTGAACCTGGACATACCCAGAATTTCTCCCAGGCAGCCCCCTTGATGTTAGCATTGGAGCATTTCATGCTCCGATCCTCTCCTTTTCAGGGGATCTGGTGACGTACCGGGCTCTCAATAGGGCTACCAGGTGGAGGATTCCGCCTAGTAGTGAGCTGGTGATGTCACCAGCACTGATGGATGGGCTTTAGCGCTGCCTTAGCCTGTAAAATGGCTAGGGCAGCGCTAAAGCTGGCCCATCAGAGCCAGTGACGTCACTGAACACACTGCTGGGAGGAAGCCTCCACCCAGCAATGTGTTATGGTAAATAAAAGAGCCCTTGTCCTGCTTGATCCTGCGCAGGGCAAGGGAGCGCATCGGAGCATGAAATGCTTACATCAGGGGGGGCTGCCTGGGAGAAATTATGGGTATGTCCAGGTTCAGCTCTGAACCCGGACAACCCCTTTAAAAGGGGTTTTCCAGGTTATGATATTGATGACAGCTCCGTACAATGTGTAGTGGCCGTTCTCAGGTACTGCAGTTCAGCTCCCATTCAACCCCACTTATACAGGTTCCAGAAAGTGACTTCTAATATTTCTTATCTTTTATATTAGGTGATAAATAATGTCTTATAATAAAAGCCTCAGCTACTGCAGTTCCTTTATTTAAACAGTCAAGACCCTTTAACATGGGTAGATGCTTAGGCAATTATTGGGAACAAAGCAAACTTTCCTGATAATTGGCCTGATCTTCAACTCATGTAAAAAGGGTCTTAAAGGGGTTCTGCAGTTGTTTAAAACCGATGATCTATCCTCTGGATAGATCAACATCTGATCGGCTGGGGTCCGACACCCGGGACCCCTGCCAATCAGCTGTTTGAGAAGGCAGTGGTGCTCCAGGAGCGCCGCGGCCTTCTCTGTGTTTTCCTCAGGCCCAGTGACGTCACGACTACTATCACTGGCCTGGGCGGGGCTAAGCTCCATTCATGTGAACAGAGCTTAGCCCCGCCCAGGCCAGTGATACTAGTCGTGACGTCACTGGCCTGTGGTAAACACAGAGAAGGCAGCGGCGCTCCTGCAGCGCCGCTGCCTTCTCAAACAGCTGATCGGCGGGGTCCCGGGTGTCGGACCCCCGCCGATCAGATGCTGATGATCTACACTCACCGGCCACTTTATTAGGTACACCATGCTAGTAACGGGTTGGACCCCCTTTTGCCTTCAGAACTGCCTCAATTCTTCGTGGCATAGATTCAACAAGGTGCTGGAAGCATTCCTCAGAGATTTTGGTCCATATTGACATGATGGCATCACACAGTTGCCGCAGATTTGTCGGCTGCACATCCATGATGCGAATCTCCCGTTCCACCACATCCCAAAGATGCTCTATTGGATTGAGATCTGGTGACTGTGGAGGCCATTTGAGTACAGTGAACTCATTGTCATGTTCAAGAAACCAGTCTGAGATGATTCCAGCTTTATGACATGGCGCATTATCCTGCTGAAAGTAGCCATCAGATGTTGGGTACATAAAGGGATGGACATGGTCAGCAACAATACTCAGGTAGGCTGTGGCGTTGCAACGATGCTCAATTGGTACCAAGGGGCCCAAAGAGTGCCAAGAAAATATTCCCCACACCATGACACCACCACCACCAGCTTGAACTGTTGATACAAGGCAGGATGGATCCATGCTTTCATGTTGTTGACGCCAAATTCTGACCCTACCATCCGAATGTCGCAGCAGAAATCGAGACTCATCAGACCAGACAACGTTTTTCCAATCTTCTACTGTCCAATTTCGATGAGCTTGTGCAAATTGTAGCCTCAGTTTCCTGTTCTTAGCTGAAAGGAGTGGCACCCGGTGTGGTCTTCTGCTGCTGTAGCCCATCTGCCTCAAAGTTCGACGTACTGTGCGTTCAGAGATGCTCTTCTGCCTACCTTGGTTGTAACGGGTGGCAATTTGAGTCACTGTTGCCTTTCTATCAGCTCGAACCAGTCTGCCCATTCTCCTCTGACCTCTGGCATCAACAAGGCATTTCCGCCCACAGAACTGCCGCTCACTGGATGTTTTTTCTTTTTCGGACCATTCTCTGTAAACCCTAGAGATGGTTGTGCGTGAAAATCCCAGTAGATCAGCAGTTTCTGAAATACTCAGACCAGCCCTTCTGGCACCAACAACCATGCCACGTTCAAAGGCACTCAAATCACCTTTCTTCCCCATACTGATGCTCGGTTTGAACTGCAGGAGATTGTCTTGACCATGTCTACATGCCTAAATGCACTGAGTTGCCGCCATGTGATTGGCTGATTAGAAATTAAGTGTTAACGAGCAGTTGGACAGGTGTACCTAATAAAGTGGCCGGTGAGTGTATACAGAGGATATATCATCAGTTTTAAACAACTGCAGAACCCCTTTAAAGGGGATTCCTGTCTATAATTGATTAATAAATATAAAAGACTCCCATCCTTACAAAATGAAAATCTGCAGTATCTGAGGTGTGTATTATGTCGTTTTTCAATAGGATAGGCCCAGACCTATACAATCCACAGTGAAATTATACATTTCAATCATTACATGAAAGGCACAAGAGAAGGACCTTGATGTGACAGACCTTCACTATATACCATGGGGGTCTGGCATTAAAATACGTTAATACAGTGGTCCCTCAAGATACAATATTAATTGGTTCCAGGACGATCATTATATGTTGAAACCATTGTAAGACTACTTTCACACTAGCGCTTTTTAAATTCCGGTATTGAGTTCCGTCATAGAGGCTCAATACCGCAAAAAACGCTTCAGTTTTGTCCCCATTCATTGTCAATGGGGACAAAACTGAACTGAAGACAACGGAATGCTCCTGAAAGCATTCCGTTCCGTCTTCAGACCGGAGAACAAACTGCAGCATGCTGCGGTTTTCTCTCCGGTCCAGGCATCCGCACCAAGACGGATCCGGAATGACCCCCAATGAAAGTCAATGGGGACAGATCCGTTTGGTGTGACCAACATGGTAAACTGATCCGCCCTCCATTGACTTTCAATGGAGTTCAGGACGGATCCGTCACCACAGACAGACAGACATACATACAGACATACACACAAACACATACATACTTACATACTCCAGGCAGGCAGGCCGCACGTCTTCATGCCCAGGAGGCGTGCCGCTATGACGATTCCCTACAGCGCCCAGCAGAGGGCGCTGTGGGAATGGTCATAGCTGCGCGCCTCCTGGGCGTGAAGATGTGCGGCCTGCCTGGAGTATGTAAGTATGTATGTGTTTGTGTGTGTATGTCTGTATATGGCACTGTGTGACATGTGTGGGGCCGTAACGCGGTTCCGGCCCCACACATGTCCATGCGGCAGTCCGGATCCGACGGCACCCTTCACCTGCTGGATCCGGACTGCCGCTAGTGTGAAAGAGGCCTAAGTTGAGTAATCGGTTCCAAAGCCCCAAAAGGTCATCCAAGATAAGATCAAATGAAGATTTAAGAAAAATAAGCAGATAACTAAGACAGATAAAACAAGTCCTTACATATAACAGTCAGGAATGGCTACTAATTAGCAACTAATCAAACTATTTTACCAGAGAAGTGGTCTTGATTGGTTGGATCTGAGTCTGAGACATTGTATGTTGAGTCTGGTTTCAACTTACGATGGGTCAGAAAACACCATTGTATGTTGAAAATATTGTATCCTGAGGCCATTGTATCTTGAGGGATCACTGTACAATATTACATAGACATTTTATGTATATTTTTGATTGTCATCTATTACAGATTAATAAATTGTGTTTCTGCCTTTTCATTATTTCCATTTATCTCCTTACAGTATACAAAAAGATCTACATTTTTACTTTTTTCCTGTTTCAGGACCTTCTCCAGCTGCAGTATGAAGGTGTTGCAGTCATGAAGATGTTTGACCGAGCAAAAGTCAATGTAAATCTCCTCATCTTCCTCCTAAACAAGAAATTCTATGGGAAGTGAAACCGGATAAAGCCTCTGGGGTGCAAGCTATGAAAGGACCTTTTATGTCTCCCTGTCACCGAAAATAGTGGCAGAAACCTACTTAAATTGCTTTTATACATGTATGAGGTCTTGCGCCCAAACTCTGCAAGTACTGTATCTCGCTGCCTGATGCTAAACGTTAGAAAAGCAGCACGAGGTTGCGGTGCTTCTATATAATGTTACATAGGAATTTGGCGTAGGGTATATAAAAACCCCTTCGGCTGAGGATTAGTTAGCGTACAATATAACTGGTCTCACAGACCTGCACTAACTGCATCTATAAATACATATGTATTAGAAGGTTTTTTTAAAAAAAAAAAGAAATTATTTTTTTGTGTAGATTAAAATGATCTTTATAGATTATATTCCATACTATTTGACAAGTTTTAAAATGGAAGTCAATGTTTGTATTTAACAGTGCAGGCACTTTTTGCTTTTGTCGGTTGGTATGTTCTGTGCGGAGATCAGAATTTAATCATGACGTAGCTTATTTATGAATGATTTGCTTCTCCTTACTGCAGGGCTCTTTAGTCTTCTTCTCTGCGACTGTCAGTATTGACTCAATGGCTTGCTTATATTCGGCAATAACGACACGTGGTGTGTTCAAGTATCATAGCCCATGGAGCTGAGGATTCGATTAGAAATGCAGCTCTCACGGCTTCCCATAATGGAGTCATTGTAACATATTGCTAAACTGGAAGTAAACGCCAAGATCACGTTCCTTTGTTGTCAGGACGTCCAGCCCCTTTCCTTCTCTGTTTCATGGTTTGTTTTTTTTAGGAGTTATGCTTTAAATTTTTGCTAGCGTTTTATGTAACAGATCTCGTAAAATTAAGGCTTGTATTTTTATGTTCTCAGGAAAGGAAATGAATAAAAAAAATTAGAATAAAGTTTACATAAAACCCAAAAAGCAATAAGGAAGACTGAATTATAAAAATGCCGTTTTTTATGACAAACTCTTACCATTTAGAACATATAGAGTTATAGCCTACGCGCTAAACACTATTTGATGTTCTTATCTGCAGGAGTTGTCTCCTCGTCTGGTAGATGCTCTATATAATTTGTAAATTCAAACAACTAGATATTTTTAAGAAAAAAGATGACTTTTATATTGATAGAGATTTGTATATTGATTATTAATTTGGTATGACAAAGTGACTCCGTATTCACGTCTGCTGAGGTGAGATGAGTAGTCACGTATTTAACATGGGAGACATCATCTCAGAGGGTTATTTAGTAGCAGTCACTGCAGGGCTTATACTGTTAGGTAATGCATATGCTGGATTTGCTCTTATAAAGTTTAGGATCGCTTATTTTTATTGGCTTCTAGCTTTTAAGGAAAACAGATCGTAAAATACTAGATTCTCATTGACTATGGAAATGACAGGTTACACTCTGCAGCTAGTTCATTAATCCAGATCCCGTGGATGATATTTGGGTTTCAGAGGTCTCGCTGTATTAAGCAGGGGTCAGCTTTGCATCTTTATTTATTGCTGGACACACGTGTATGATCTTCACAAGTGCATTGATTAATCTTTCATATCCTGTGCCTTTCGGTCTCTGGGCGGCCTGCCTGTATCCGTATCTTGATTAGCTGAATAAAAAGATCATTTGTTTACATGTTATGCTGTCATGTCATTACTATATGTATGTCTAATCACACATTAGACCGGATTAATCATACTGACCTTATGATACAAAACTAAAGCCTTGTATGTCATACAAAACAATCTTTATTTTAATGTAGATATATATATATATAGTTATATACAATCAGTGACCAAAAAAAAAAAAATGCACCCAGAAGGTTGTGAAGGTTGTTGGAATCAAACGAAACGTTCTATGTGTGAATGTAATGATGATATATGTAAGTGATTACAATATTAGAAAGGATAGGTTTATTGGGGAAAACTGTACAACTGTAAGGAGGGTCTAGTACCTGTTGGGCCGCCTCTAGCCTGGGTACAAGATGAGATATGGTTGGGCATAGAGGCATACAGGTTCTGTACGGTATTCTGCCGCACATTTGCCCACAGATGTTGCTGCTGGGCCTGTAGATCACACACACTGGTAGGTTACCGAAGCTGACGTTCCAGCTGGTTCCACCATGCTTCATCGGCTATATATCTGACAACCGGGCAGGTCAAGAAAGTGTTGCAATCTGGCGGACACATTCCTGGAAACCTCTGTAAGTGTTATCCTGCCAAATAATGCCAGTTGGAAGTCTTGCCATGAGAGGCAACACTTATCAATGAGCTGTTAGTGTCCCTCGTATCACTACTAGGTGTGACCGACTGTCGTAGGCAGGTCCTCAGATGGTCACACCAGCAATTGGGGCAATGTGTTGCTCTACACCACTAGGCCTCCAAACCCAGTCGTCTTCAGATCCCAAACAGAACCTGGATTAGTTTCTAAAGATTATACATTTCCAGTTCATAGCAGTCCAGGTTTCTCATTCACGAAACCACTGAAAACAAATACAACATTGGCTGGCTGTCAATAGCAGGACATGTAATGAGCACCAAATTTCCTTCTGCTAAGAGCCAATAAAAGGTCTGACCAAAGACATGGATGTGTAATGAAGGTGCCACTGTTATCTGGTTGGTGGACACTGAAGAGTGTGGGAGGTGCTCACGCTTGTCTGCCGATCAAATGATCCTCTCTACTGGTGGTCTATCAGTGCCTTCTGGAACCTGTTCCACTGTGCGTGTATACCCTCATGTAACCACTGCCAACAACATCTCCTAACAGAAGGGCCTAGATGGCAGGCAATTCCTCAAAATAACCATCCTGCTTCTCTCAATCCAATGATGCGCCCCTTCTCAAAGGCTGCTGACTGGTCAAAATGTCTAGTAGTAAAGGGTCTCTCAGTATCCAAAAGTAGCCTCTGAGAGCCTTTTTATGGGGAATTGCTGTTATGCCTTCGTGTGGTAAAACCTAGTGTCTAATCAGGCCACAATTGTAATAATTTACATATCTGCCTGAGACAGAACTGAATGCCGAGTTTTGCAGCAACCCGATATTTCTATCTAGGTTTGTTATTTTTATTTATTTAATTTTTTTGTCAGCGAGTGTATTTAACCAACATAGTTCACTTACACTTGCTCATCTGACTGCTAGAATAAGAAATGGTCGAGGGACGTACACTCCCAAAACCAGGAGCAAAATCAAAAAAGAGGAGAAGTAGTATCCATCCTTTATACATTCACTTCTTTTATGATCCACTGATTTTGGCTTCCAAAACTGCATAAAAAAGACCTAATCACGTGGGCTTACCCTAAGAATCAGATAGCTGGAAACCACGGGCCTCCATATAAAATCAGATACAGAGGTAAAGATATAATGGACCGAATTACATTCCTGTTAAATGCCCTGCCACTCCAGCGCCAATGCTCCCATTGCTCCATTACATGCCAGCAGTTATGTCGTTCCATATCTGCACATGACTGCTGCAGCCGTGTACATTCCATATTTCTCGCTCGTATCATTGGGGGACACAGGACCGTGGGGTATAGCTGCTGCCACTAGGAGGCGACACTAAGCTGAAAAGTGTTAGCTCCTCCTGCCGGCTATACCCCCTCTAGCCAGGAGAGAGCATATCAGTTTTTAGCTTAGTGTCGTAGGAGGCAGACGTCCCTGCAACGCAGGGCTGTTCGCCATATTTCATTTAATTATTTTATTTCATTTTTTTCCTACAGGGGACCAGGGTCGCCCAGCCTCCCTGTTCCCCGGGGACACCTGGCCAGGGTCGGACCCCCTCCCTGCTCAGCTCCCCCAAGAAGAAAAGAGGACCAGTAGAGCAATGCTCCCCTGCTTCCCACCAGCATGGGGGTTACCTGGATTTACAAGTCCCTCTCTTCCAGACTCCTGCCACTACTGTGCCAGCGTCTGAAGAGGTGTCCCTGCTGGGCTTCTCATGGAGGGTGAACGCAGAAGATGGGTAAGTGACCTCTTCAGCTGCAGTGGGTGAGTATCCAATCCAACCCCCAAACCCCCCTCACCCCTCCACCTCAGCCCAGCCGCCTACCTTCGGGATCCCCAGATCCCTTATCGGCCCAGCGGGGCCTGTTTTTTCCACTGGGCATGGAAGACCCATTAATGTATTCAGCTCCCGCCGCCGGGTGCTGCGGCGGGAGGCCACCGGCCACGACCTCCATGGCGGGCGCCCCTTATGTATGTGCGGCCGCATGATCGGGGCGGCGCGGCTCCGTTTGAGGGCCCTGCCGCCATACCATCCTCCTTCGCGGCGGCCGTTTCCCCTGTTCGGGCGCAGCCGGCGACCGGAAGTGCTTCCGGCCGGCTGCGCTCTTTACTCCAGCCCCCGGCTCGGTCCTTCCTAGGCCGCATCCCTTCCGGACCTCCCCCGGGGGCGGGGTTTTCAGCCTTCCCGCCGGACAACCCCTGGGAGGAGCCCGTTTTCTCCCGCGCTTCCTTCCCGCGCTGTGGACTCCACCTCCCTGCAGACGCACCTTGGGGGACAGCAGGACCTGGGAATCACCTGGACTCAGTGGGACCTCCTCCTGTCGGCATATTCCTGGTAGGACAAACTTTCCTCTCCAGCCCCCCCCCCTTTTTCACTGCTAACCATGTCCGAGCCAACAGCCGACCCCCGTCCGCTTTCAGCTCCTGCACACTATGCCTGTGCTAAGTGTGCTCTCAAATTTTCACGTGGCCAAATGGACCCTTTCTACGCAGCATGCCGTGCGCCCAAACCAGCTCCCTTGCCCGAGCAGCCGCAATGCCCACCTGACCGTGTGGAACCAGACTGGGCTCGAGCTCTGTCCCAGGCAGTGGCTGATTTATCAAAAGTGTCCCAAACCACCCTCACTCTCATGGGGCGTTTGGTTGACAATGCACCACCTGCACAATCTACACCCTCCGCTAGTAGCCAGCCTAGGGGTAGAAACTCCCGCAAACGACCCAGAACAGGTCATTCGTCCTCCTCTGAGGCTTCTGTCTCACCGCCACCTCCTAGGTCACGCTCTGAGGTGTCCTCCCTACCAAGCGAGGCGCTTTCTGAAGGAGAGCTCCCTGATTCAGGGTCTGACATAGACCCAGACCAGTCGTCCAAGATGGCGTCCATGGTCGACAGCCTAGTCACAGCCGTTCGTGATACCTTCCAGATCCAGGACAAATCCACGTCCTCTGGTCAGCAAGGGGTATCGTTTCTTCGATCCAAACACACCCCTAAGGTATTCCCACTGCATGACGATTTTTCTGCCGTCATTGCTAAATCATGGGACCATCCGAATAGGCGCTTCACCGCGTCTAAGCGACTTGATTTGCTCTACCCCTTTCCAACCACCTCGGTGGACAAATGGTCGGCACCCCCCAAGGTGGATCCTCCTGTGGCACGTCTTTCCAAACACACGGCCATTCCAGTAGCAGATGGGTCGTCCCTTCAGGACCCAGTGGATCGCCGTCTGGAATCTTTTTCCAAATCAGCCTTCGCTGCGTGCGGTTCCGCTCTCCGCCCCATTTTTGCATCTGCTTGGGTGGCCAAGGCGATCTCTGAATGGGCGCTACGCTTACACCAGGATATCTCGCCGGATCTCCCCCTGGAAGATCTTCAGGCCCTGACGCTTCAAATTTCCCAAGCAGGAAAATATCTCTGTGAAGCATCCTTGGATGCGAGCACCTTAGTCGCGCACGCCTCAGCCCTTAATGTAGCCATGCGGCGAGAAGTTTGGCTGAAGGTCTGGTCTGCTGATTCTTCATCCAAGCGTTCCCTTACGGGGCTCGCGACTTTTTGGTGCCAGACTGGATGAAATTATCTCAGAGGCCACTGGGGGTAAAAGCACCCACCTTCCTCAGAATAAACCCAGACGTTCCTTTCGTACCAAGCCTTCCAATTCGAGGTTCCAGTCCTTTCGCCGTTTCTCCGGCACGCGCACTGCGACAAAGACAGGCTCGGGTGCCTCCTCGCAGGAGCAAAGGAAGAAGCCTTCCTTTAAACCTCAATCGTCATGGCGCCCCCGTACCCAACCCGCACGTTCCTCTGGCACCAAACAGTCCTCCACATGATGGGGCGCCCCCACCCCAGCGGGTGGGGGGGCGGCTACTCCTCTTTCAGGAAGTTTGCCGGTCCCACATCTCCGACGCCTGGGCCCTCGAGATTGTAACATCGGGTTACAGAATCGAGTTCGCCTCCTGCCCACCAGATCGTTTTTTCCCGTCCCAGCCGCCCAAGGATCCTGGCCAGTCGACTGCCTTTTTTCAGGCTCTGCAGAAACTGGCCACACAGGGGGTAATCACCCCAGTTCCCCCAGCGGAGCACTTCAGGGGTTTTTATTCCAATCTCTTCGTAGTTCCCAAAAAGGAGGGCTCCGTCCGCCCAATCCTGGACCTCAAGCTTCTCAATCGCTTTGTCAAACTCCGCCGCTTTCGGATGGAGTCCTTACGCTCCGTAGTGGCTTCCCTGGAGCAAGGCAAATTTCTGTCTTCCGTGGATATTCAAGACGCGTACTTGCACATCCCCATCGCCCATTCGCACCAGCGTTTCCTCCGCTTCGCAGTCGGAGAGAACCACTATCAATTCGTGGCCCTCCCCTTCGGACTAGCAACCGCGCCGCGTGTGTTCACCAAGGTTCTGGCCCCCCTCCTGGCACTCCTCAGGTCCAGGGGTATTGTCCTGTCTAGGTATTGTCTGGACGATATTCTGGTCAAGGCGCCCACCTTCGATCAGAACGGGGAAAGCCTCAACATCACCGTGGAAACTCTGTCTCGTTTCGGCTGGTTAGTCAATTTCATAAAGTCATCCCTCCTTCCCAGCAGGCAGATAACCTTTCTGGGGATGACTCTCGACTCACATTCAGCGTTGGTCAGACTTCCCCCTCAAAAGAGGAGATCTCTCCAAGGCTCTGTACGTCTCCTCCACTGTCGTCCTCGGTCCACGATCCGTTTTTGTATGCAGGTACTGGGAACTCTGGTTGCCTCCTTCGAGGCAGTCCCGTTTGCGCAGTTTCACACTCGCCCACTTCAACAGGCGATTCTGTCGGCCTGGGACAAGTCACCAGACTCCCTCAACCGCCTAATCCCCCTTCCCCCCCAGAGTATGGTCGTCCCTGTTGTGGTGGCTGACGGCTCCAGCCTTGACTTCCGGCCGATCCTTTCTGCCAATCTCGTGGACGGTTGTTACCACCGACGCCAGTCTTCTGGGTTGGGGGGGGTTTCCTCCCGCCCTGGACGGTCCAGGGGAAATGGTCTCGGTCGGAATCCAAACTGTCCATCAATGTTTTGGAACTGCGGGCCATTTATCTGTCCCTGCTTCATTGGACCTCCCGGCTGAAGGGATCTCCGATCAGGATCCAACCCGACAATGCCATGGCCGTGGCATATGTCAGCCACCAAGGAGGGACCCGCAGCCACGTGGCAATGTTGGAAGTGACCAAGATCCTTATGTGGGCGGAGCGTCACGTCCCCTCCATTTCTGCAGTACACATCCCGGGTGTGGAGAACTGGACGGCGGATTATCTCAGTCGGGAGACGGTGGATCCAGGGGAGTGGTCCCTGCATCCAGAGATCTTCGACGCCATATGTCTCCGCTGGGGTCGTCCGGAAGTAGACTTGATGGCTTCCTGGCTCAACCACAAACTCCTGGTCTTTCTGTCTCGGACACGGGACCCACAGGCCTACGCAGTGGATGCGCTGGTAGCCCCTTGGGAGACCTTCTCGTTCCTGTATGTCTTTCCCCCCATTCCTCTTCTGCCCCGGATTCTTCGCAGAATCAAGCAGGAGGGCATACCGACCATTCTCATTGCCCCAGATTGGCCCAGACGAGCGTGGTACTCAGACCTCATACTCCTTCTAGGAGACGCTCCATGGCCCCTGCCCCTCAGAGACGACCTCCTCTCCCAGGGGCCCGTCTTCCACCAGCATTTACGATCGCTGCGTTTAACGGCGTGGCTATTGAAACCTACATTCTAAAGAGGCGGGGATTCTCAGAGGCGGTTATTCGGACGATGATTAAGGCTCGGAAGCCTACGTCCTCCAGGATTTACTATAGAACTTGGAAATCCTTCCTCTGTTTCTGTAGAGATTGTACCCTGCCCCCCCTTCGTTTTTCCCTTCCTACGGTTCTCTCCTTTTTGCAGAGAGGCTTGGACTCTGGGATAGGCCTTAGTTCTCTCAAGGGTCAGGTGTCTGCGCTGTCCGTCTTCTTTCAAAAGCGGCTAGCATGTATGGGCCCAATCAAGACCTTTCTCCAAGGCGTAGCTCACACCATCCCTCCCTATCGTCCTCCCTTACCATCTTGGGACCTGAACCTGGTTCTTGGTTCCCTTCAATCCGCTCCCTTCGAACCACTCGACAGGGTCTCCCTTCGCTTCCTCTCGTGGAAAGTAGCCTCCTTGGTAGCAATTACCTCTATCAGGCGAGTCTCGGAGCTCGCGGCTCTGTCTTGCAGGGAACCCTTTCTTGTCCTGCACCAAGACAAGGCTGTTCTCCGTCCGGTACCCTCCTTCCTACCGAAGGTAGTTTCGGCTTTCCACGTCAACGAGGACATCGTCCTTCCGTCTTTTTGCCCCTCGCCAGTTCACCCCAAGGAACGTGCTCTTCACAGCCTAGACGTGGTCCGGGCTCTTCGGATCTATTTATCCACCTCAGACTTCTTTCGCCGCACAGATTCCCTGTTTGTTCTTCCCGAAGGTCCCCGCAAAGGCTTGGTAGCTTCCAAGGTGACGATTGCCCGGTGGATTCGTCTCGCCATTGCTGAGGCTTCTCGCTCCCGTGGCAGGACGCCTCCTGCCCGGATCACGGCCCACTCGACCATGGCGGTGGGCGCTTCTTGGGCTCGTTTCCATCAGGCCTCGGCCTTACAACTCTGTAAGGCGGCGACCTGGTCCTCCTTGCATACGTTCACAAAGTTTTACCAGGTGAACACATTTGCATCTGCGGACGCTGCTCTGGGACGCAAGGTCTTGCGCGCAACGGTACCTTAGGGCCTCGCGTCCGAGTTCTGTTTAGGGTTTTTCTTCCCACCCCGTGGACTGCTTTAGGACGTCCCACGGTCCTGTGTCCCCCAATGATACGAGCGAGAAAACGAGATTTTTGTGGACTCACCTGTAAAATCTCTTTCTCGCTGAGTTCATTGGGGGACACAGCTCCCACCGATGGATTGGCTCTTACCGCGAGGGAGAGTATTTCTGGAGCGGGCGTGGCTGTGGGCCCTAGGCTCGGTCCTGGTTGGTCGGTTTCTCTTTTTATTCCAGTTTTCTTTCCTTGTTTTCTCCTGCTCCTACTGCTTGGGCACAAACTGATATGCTCTCTCCTGGCTAGAGGGGGTATAGCCGGCAGGAGGAGCTAACACTTTTCAGCTTAGTGTCGCCTCTAGTGGCAGCAGCTATACCCCACGGTCCTGTGTCCCCCAATGAACTCAGTGAGAAAGAGATTTTACAGGTGAGTCCACAAAAATCTCGTTTTTCACTCCTATCATCTCCTCTGCAGTTACGGACAAGAAAAGGACATGTGCTGAGATACACGGATGCACAGAAAAAATAGATGCATACATGGCCCATTGCATATACACTCTGCACACTACAGTTGTGTGCAGAGTGTATATGCAATGGGACAGGTTTTCTAATCCTATAGATAACAGATTATTATTAGACTTATCACAGTGGTTCATGTTGGATAGTAAATCTGGTGCACAGCTAGTCACGTTTGTATAATTTTACTGACAAATGGTTTGCTTAATCTGAAACCTAATTTTATGCCAGAACTGTGATGCGATTTTGGCACAAAACTTGCATCTTAGGCCACACGTCTTTCTTGTGAAGCCATGCCCATGTGCCAGTAACAATTGGGTGAATCACAGAGATGTTTACCTTATAGAGAAGGAGATGTAATGCCAAAAGCTTCAACATGTTGTGTTTTTCATAAAACACCATAGACCCAAAAATACAAATGGATTTTCTGGTTACACACACAAACAAAAAAAACACCAACATTAACCCCTTCACTACCGAGCCACTTTTCACCTTAAATCCCACGCTGACATGTCACTTTATGTGGTAATAACTTTGGAACGCTTTTACTTATCCGGCCCCGTTCACACAATACTATAAAGATTATTTTATAGTAGGTTTTGTGCTGTCTAAACAGACTCTGCTGCCAGCAAACAATGATTCTGTATGGGGACGAGCGATGGCATTAGCGATCACTCCTTCCTATACTGTGAAGGAGATCGCTGCATGTAAATGCTTCCTTCCCGACAATCGCGAGCTACATCGTGCTTTTAGTAAGTGATGTGTTGATGCTGAAAATTGCAAAACCAGAATACCCCTTTAACCCCTTCCCGACCGCCGCCGTACATGTACGGCGCGCGGGCGGTGCGGGGACATGACGCCCGCTCGCGGGTGCGGCGGGCGTCATGGCCGGCAAGTCTCTGCTGTTTCTAATAGCAGAGACTTGCCGCATCTTACCTCCGTCTGCGGAGACTTCCAGGGCCTTCTGATGCCGTGATCACACGTGATCACGGCATCAGGATGCGTCTGAACCCGGAAGCCCACGCTTCCGGGTGGTGTACAGACGCCCCGATTGGCCAATCGGGGTGTCTGTACACCAGGGGCGGACACAGACAGCAGAGGGCCCTTGTGCAAGGAATGTGTTTGGGCCCCCCCCCCCGCCGTTCCCAAACCAAATTCTCAACCTAACCTATGGTGTCCTAACATTACATACAGCAATACAAAACATACAGGGTAAGGCTACTTTCACACATGCAGCACTACGCTCCGGCCACCTGATTTGGCAGAGAATGCAAGAAATTGGCCGGACACAGACTCAGTCATGCAGAGGTTTGTGTCCTGCTGATTCTCTGCATTTTTGCCAGATTGTGGCCGGATCTCTGCCTGACCCCATTATAGTTAATGGGGCCGGCGGGCATTCTGTCTGCATCCAGCAGTGCCAGAGCCGGTGAATTCCAGAAGGCTGTTCTCTGCTGGACCAGCCTGCCAGAATCACCAACTCAGATGTGAAAGTAGCCTAATACAGGTCCACATACCTCCTACATCCAGTGACGTCTTCTTAGATGTAGATGTTCTCTTTCCTCATCTTTCCTTTCAGACCAGACTGCCATGATGATTTCTTCCAGCCATCTCTTCTCTCTGTGGAGTTTGACAAATAGACATCTTAGATTCCTACTTTTCTATCATTCTTCCACCTTCTTGAACTCCTCATCCTGCCACTCCCCAATACTGTGCCCGCTGTGCTCCCCAAAACTATACTGCAGAAACAGTCCCCCTCAAATACTACCGCCTTCAGTAATTAAAATAACTGCACCCAGGAAATAGTGTCCCTGACACTAAATTATAACCAAAATGTTCCCCAAAAAATAACTGTGCTAAGCTGATAGTAATAGTCCCAACAATAGAAATAATTAGTGCCCCCGGCCAGCCAATGTCCCATAGTGCCCTCATAATGTGCCAATGCCCCCTACTATGTACCCAAAAACCCTCTTAGTGCCCCTATACAATGACCCCAATAGTGCTCCTCTCCCCCCCTTCTCCATAGTGCCCCCATGTCTGCCAGAATATAAGATAGGGCCCCCATAGTGATCCTCGCCCTCCATAGTGCCAGTATATATATAGGGCCCCCCCATAGTCGTCCTCCTCCTCCAGAGTGCCCCCCATAATGCTCCCCCTCCATAGTGGCCCCCATAGTGCTCCTCCTCCATAGTAGCCCCCCATAGTGCTCCTCCTCCATAGTGGCCCCCCATAGTGCTCCTCCTCCATAGTGGCCCCCCATAGTGCTCCTCCTCCATAGTAGCCCCCCATAATGCTCCTCCTCCATAGTGGCCCCCCATAGTGCTCCTCCTCCATAGTGGCCCCCATAGTGCTCCTCCCCCATAGTGCTCCCCTCCATAGTGGCCCCCCATAGTGCTCCCCCTCCATAGTGGCCCCCCCTAGTGCTCCCCCTCCATAGTGGCCCCCATAGTGCTCCTCCTCCATAGTAGCCCCCATAGTGTTCCTTCTCCATAGTGGCCCCCCCATAGTGTTCCTTCTCCATAGTGGCCCCCCATAGTGCTCCCCTCCATAGTGGCCCCCCATAGTGCTCCCCCTCCATAGTGGCCCCCCATAGTGCTCCTCCTCCATAGTAGCCCCCATAGTGTTCCTTCTCCATAGTGGCCCCCCATAGTGCTCCTCCTCCATAGTGGCCCCCCCATAGTGCTCTCCTCCATAGTAGCCCCCATAGTTTTTCCTTCTCCATAGTGGCCCCCCATAGTGCTCCTCCCCCATAGTGCTCCTCCTCCATAGTGCCCCCCATAGTGCTCCTCCTCCATAGTGGCC
>ONZH01021166.1:0-48504 GCA_900303285.1 Rhinella marina | reverse complement strand
CTGCATCTATGTTCATTTTTTTTCCCCAGTCTTCTGGTTGGTTATATTCATACTTGGTTCATTCTGTGAGTGCCACCACACAGCAGGCCGCAGCTACTGGATCTGCAGATGGTAACTTGATCAAATGCATTTATTTCTGAACAGACATTAAGTCTCCGTTCACACAAAGTTCTCATTGTTGTCTCTTTCTGAGCCTTGCAATGCGAGATGCTTACACACAGAATCCTTTACAGAACTTTATTGTTCAAAGTACCGCGGACAAGTTACAGTCCAGGTAATTCCAGTCACACACTCGTTATGGGGGCACCCAGTGAGAAAACGGTACACAACGTAATACCTGTAAGCCGGAAAGTTACCCGGACATATCCCCTCTGACATGAGCATCAGAGCATTTCATGGCAAGAGCTTTTTTGTTTATATTAGTGTTCCCGGTGACGTCACCAGCACTGATGGGCGGGCTTTAGCACTGTCCTAGCCGTTTTACAGGCTAGGGTAGCACTAAAGCCCACCCATTAGTGACGGAAACATCAACGGGCTCACTGCTAGGCGGAAACCTCTGCATAGCTTACCCATGGAGAGCCGCTACATCACCGGATCTCCAGAAAAAGCCCTTGCCCTGCGCAATTTAGCACTAGCTTAAAAAAAAAAAAGGAAAAAAAATCTGTTAAATTAATTAAAATATATATATATTAAAAAGAAAGTAAAGTAAGAATATCAAAAGTAAAACAAAAATATTAAAAATAAAAAAAACTTTAATCAATCTCTCAGTTCTTGGCAGAGAAGAAAAAAACAAAAATGTAATTACTAAAACTGAAGCGTATAATAAATGATAATATAACCGTGCATTTCACAGGACGTCAGCCTCACAGGAGAGACTGGCATCCTGTCTACAATATAGGGTGCAAAATGCAGGGATCCAACTAAGCCCGGATGAAGCTGATTATACTGCTGAAATATTATAAGTCCTAAAAAAAATTAATTCGCCAGAGTGCTTGTTTAAATCATTTCCGTCTCCACCCCTCACAGCTCAATTTTTATTTTCTAGTTATTTTCCCATCACGATTAGCTATTATGTTAAATTGATCATAATGCCTCCACCCACCTCAGATCTCCTCCCATCAGACCACACAATACTTTGTGCCATAGAACAATGGAGCCTGGCAATCCATTTAGAATACAGTAGCTAGACATCCGGTGTAGTTTCTGTGTTAATGGTGTTATAATTGAGGTCGTCAGGACCAAAGATCACAGAGATTTACAACGATAAGAGCAATTTTGCTAATACAATTTGTCAGCTATTTCTTGGGGTTATTCCCACCCAATACATTCAGAACCAGGAGTCTTCTAGACTTTTGGTGGGGCTGTGCCTTTTAACACTTCAGGGGCCGCCAATCCCGGTGGGGCGTTAATTGATAAAGCATGGTGTGGCTGTGGGGGGTTGCTTCCTGCAGCATCCTACTCTGCCAGTGTGATAGCTGTGGGCCCTGTGTTTCTAGCGCCAGCCAAGATGCACATCATGCCGTCAGACATGACATAATCAGTTGAAGACCTGATACTTTCACACTTGCAGTAGCCTTTTCTGGCAGGCTGTTCCAGCGGGGGAACAGTCTGCCGAATCCGTGCTACTGCAATTCCACTCCGGCCCCATTCACTATAATGGGGGCAGGCCAGAGGTCCAGGTGCAGCACGGCAAACATGCCGAGAGGCAGCCAGACAAAAACCGCAGCGTGCTGTAGTTTTATCCCAGCCGCCTTTTGGCTTGTTTGCCATGCTGCGGCCGGACCTCTGGCCCGCCCCCATTATAGTGAATGGAGACAGAACGGACTTTCGGCGGCACAGTGGACTTGCGGTAGCACATATCCGGCGGGCTGTTCCCCCGCCGAAACAGCCTGCCAGAAAAGGCTGCCGCAAGTGTGAAAGTAGCCTACATAGTGCCCACCACCCGAGATTCCTGATAGGAGCAGCACTGCAGTAAACAGCTACTGCAGAAGTGCTGATCGTGGGGGTGCAGAGTGTCAGACCCCCAATGGTCTTATATCGGGGGCCTATTCTGAGGATAGGTCATCATTATAAAAGTCCAAAAAAAAATTTAAACGCCCCATACACATTAAACCATTGCTGGCCAAATCTGCTGGACCAGCTGACTATCTAATATGTATGGCAAGCTCCCGTCTCGCGTCAGCAGTACGCAACATGATCTGTTTTTAATATAGCTGTCAAATAAAGAAGATTTTTAAGGATACAAGGACTGTTGCCGGAGTTCCACTTTCTATAGTAAGTATGCATGCATTTGTCAGCCAAAGGCCATTTTTACATAGGCCAGTAATCACTCGAATCAAACAAGTGTTATGTCGGCTGATTGCATCCCTTATGTGAGCCTCGTTGACGGCAGCACATGTGAACTGTGTGTGCTGCCGACATCATGCAAAACGGTATGAGGACCAATCTTGTTTGTCCCTATAGAGTTTGCATCAGACAATTGTAGGTTTTAATTGTAGGGCAAAATATGGGGGTAAACCCAGTATTACGTCAATATCATGAATGCCTGGATCATTGGTCTGAACTCTGGAATTACATGTAGATATGTACAATTTACATGGGCCGTTGGTAGGGGAAGAGCGTTCATATGAACATTCATTCTGAAATATTGCTCACTTTTTAGCTGCTTTTACAAGCAGTGATCGTCACTTTCCCACGGGGATGAATGATCATTAATACGTCATTCATCCTCTTACAGATTAATTGTCTATTTGGAGTAATGTGATGCCGACAAGTAATTTCCTTGTACGCATAAACAATTGGACCACCTGATGATAAGCATTTTTTCTAATCCGTAAGGTCAACGTCACTTATACGGAATAATTATCAAAAAACGAGCGTTCTTACCAACATTCCTTTCCATTAAATCCCAAGTAAATGGGCCTATAGTGAACTAGACTGAAGAAAAGAAAAAATGAAACTGTTCCAAGCAATGATCAATAGCAAGATGGTGGCAATGAGAGTAATGGAATCAGGAAAGTTTAGTGTAGATAATGATTGTATCAGTCGGATCACAATAGTTTAACCATTTACACACAGTGATGTGTACACATCTGATACAGTATTATCTAGTGTCCCCCCTCTTGTATGAGGGTAACATCAGATATGTACAAGTCTGTATAAGGTGGAAGATAAGATTGGACAATCCCCTGCGGAACTTTATGATCGAATCATGTAGATTCTGCTTTACAGGTCTTATCAACTTTGTACACAATGGTGGGTTTGAAGAAGGCCTTAAACATTAGATAAATGTGACAGAAACCTGCTGATTTTAGCGGGACCGACCAACCATTGAACGTGTATGTGCGCTCCTGACTCCCCTGGCCGATGATGTCCAGGGAGATAAGGATCAGGGCATGTTGGATGTTCTCTCTGCCAGCAGCTTCTTCCCCTGCTATGTGGCCATGAGAGTCCTGGAATCTATTGAATTACACTGATATAATGCAATAGATCAACAGGTCTTACAGGGACACAGTCTTATAAATAATTAGAATGCTGTGCGATCCTGTCAGAGGAGGGGAGGTCAGAAAAGGACACACATGGCAAGTTTCTCACATTGAACTCACTTGTGTATTGTCTGGCCTAATAGATACAGCAGTATTTAATGAGAAACTTGCGAGAAACAGACTCTCATCCTGATGACACAAAACAAGGAAAGTTTCCCCAAAGGAGATGTTTGAGAAACGCCTCTTTCCTATGGTTGGAGTTGATGAACATGCCTTTACAGGTCTCATCAACTGGAAAACATTCACAAAGGTGAGCTAAAGAAGGCCATAAACATTAGATAAATGTTACAGAAACCTGCTGATGTTGGTGGGATCGACCAATTATTGAACATGTATGGTGGGCTCCTGACTCTCCCTGGCATGTTGGATGTTCTCAGGGAGGTAGGCCGCCACAAGAGGCATCTGCCAGCAGCTTACTCCCCTGCTGTGTGGCTATGAGAGTCCTGGAGTCTACTGAATTACATTGACATAATGCAATAGATCACAGGTCTCACAGGGTCACAGTCTTATAAATCATTATAATGCTGTTCGATCCTGTCAGAGGAAGGGAGGTCAGAACAGCACCTCACACTGACACACGCTGCAGGTTTCTTACATTGAACTCACTTGTGTATTATCTGGCCTAATAGATACAGCAGTATTTAAAGAGAAAATTGCGAGAAACAGACTCTCATCCTGATGAGGCAAAACAAGAAAAGTTTCCCCAAAGGAGATGTTTGAGAAACGTCTCTTTTCCTATGGTTGGAGTTGATGAACATGCCTTTACAGGTCTCATCAACTGGAGAACATACACAAAGGTGGGCTAAAGAAGGCCATAAACATTAGATAAATGTTACAGAAATCTGTAAATGGCCCTATAGTCAACTAGACTGAAGACAGGAAAAATGAAACTGGTCCAAGCAACGATCAAGAGCAAGATGGTGGCAATGAGAGTAATGGGATCAGGAAAGCTTAGTGTAGATAGTGATGGTATCAGCCGGATCACAATAGTTTAACCATTGTGTACACGTCTGATACAGTATTATCTGGTGTCCTTTGTATGAGGGTACATGAGATATCTGTGAGTCTTGTACAAGAAGGAAGATAAGATAGAACAATTCCCTGCTGAACTTTATAATTGAATGATGTAGATTCTGCCTTTACAGGTTTCATAAACGTTGTACACAAAGGTGGGTTAAAGAAGGCCATAAACATTAGATAAATGTTACAGAAACCTGCTGATTTTGGTGGGACCACCAACCATTGAACATGTATGGTGGGCTCCTGACTCTCCCTGGCATGTTGGGTGTTCTCAGGGAGGTATGCCACCACCAGAGACATCTGCCAGGCCCAGCAGCTTACTCCCCTCTCAACACATGTACAACCGGCTGTGCCAAGTGGTCATAAGTATGGGAGGATCAGTTCAGATAGTCATTGGCTGGGCAAGCATCAAATATCTCATGTATATGGCCAGCTTTACATGCATCAGACAGATTGGGTTTGTTCCATCTAATCCAGTTGGGACAGAGTTCACAAGAGGCAGTGTTGAAATGGCCCATCAGAGTAGCAAAGGATCCTACAGTGGTCCTGGGCTCTGACACAACGTACCCCTAAAACAGTAGGGCTTTCTAAGGTCCAACAGAAAACTATTCAACTTTAATCTGACTTTAGAGCCAGTCACTTACTGGTTATGTCTATTTCTAATGTTATGAAACTAGGGAGTGGTTGTGAGCATGCTCTGTATAGACTGATGGTGGGCCTCCAAACTAATTCTCTCTGGTGAGCCCAAGTAACCGACACTGACTACAGGTGTCTGGTGGCAGCACTCATCTCCCCATGCTCTGGTTAAGTGATTGTAACATGCTCATTTAACGTAGCTATACTTGCATTGTAAAAGTGACCTTTATAGCTGACGGCCAAATGCTGTTAGGCCGACACATGCACATTTGATTCTGCCATGATGCATGCATGTGTTGTCAATGGGGAGAGGTGAGTAAGTTGCTACCAGACACCTCAGTGGCTTTTCTCCTCTGGGAACAAAATTCAACATCCCTGATCCCCCCTCCCTTCCCCACCAACAGAGCTGATAGACTCCCATACTCTTCAGTTAATTGGCTGGACAGCTGAAATCATAGGTTCCAACAAATTTTCCTTTAGTCAAGTCAATCCTGTTAGACAATGATCATATGTGACATGCTGTCCACCCGCAAAGCACTGAATACTTTGGTGAGGGTAACATCCATGCACCTTAGGCTAGACACACACCAGCGAGTTCAATGCGAGAAACTTGCAGTGTGTGTCAGTGTGAGGTCCCATTCTGACCTTCCCTCCTCTGACAGGATCGCACAGCATTGTAATGACTTATAATGCTGAGTGGCCATGAGAGTCCTGGAATCTACTGAATTACCCTGACATAATGCTGTGTCAGTGTAATACAATAGATCACAGGGACACACAGTTTTATAAATCATTATAATGCTGTGCGATCCTGTGTAGAAGAGTGGAGGTCAGAACGTGACCTCATACTGACACACGTAGCAAGTTTCTCTCATTGATCTCACTTGTGTTTGTCTGGCCTAACACATACAGTAGTATTTAACTTGCAGTGCTGTACATTTTATTAGAAAAAACAGACAAAGGAGATGTTTAAGAAACGCCTCTTTCCTGTGGTAGGAGTTGATGAACATGCCGTATGTATGTTTCAGTGACGTGTAACATAATAGTCTTACACCAGAAAACATACATGGCCTTTGTCACAACTAGACTCTCAGCAACACCTTAATTTTTCAGAAAACTATGATTCATATAGACTCAACAATACATTACAGAGTGGGTACTTTATGCATTTGCATAAATCGCTATTTGTACTATGCTATAACGTACAGTCAACAGGCATCAGACTTCCTAGTCCTCCTAACCCTTGGCTATTCCATCAATAGACAAAAACCTTTTGTACTGTAGTTCAAATTCCGTTCACCAGCTAAAGGAATCTGTAAGAGGCATCCTGTAATCCGTGTTGCCACATGAAATGTAAAATAAATGTTAAGCCACGGTAATGTTAAATATAAATTAGCTGAATCGTCCTGCAGAGCAAGGGGGAAATAAAGTTGGTCTTTGTAATTGACTCCCCCATTGACTTCTAAAGGAGCGGGTTGTGGGCATGCTCTGTGACTTGTACACAGGTCATTGTGCAGGGAGGGAGAGGTGATAAGCTGTGTCCAAGACTTCAGGATTATTATTTTTTTTAAATATAGATATTGAAAATGAAAAGAAAATCAACAAACATTCTTAAAATAGGTTGTTTTGCCTTTTAACGAAACGTTATGAGAGCTAAAAGCTGTGGCATGTGTAGAAGGCAAGAACAGATTTAGGTCTTGGATTTCATATACATTTTTGTCAAGAAGAAGCATAAAGTGGGTGTTTTATTTGGCAGCTTGTTGGCGAGTGAGTAATAAGTGTGTATTACAACATAGCTGTGTGACACATGTGCTCACATGCAGGGGAAGGGTAAAACAAATCTAATCCTTGAGTTACTTCACAAGCTCGTCTAGTTCTCAATGAATGGGGTCATTAAAGTTAACAAATACATGGGCGTTCCAAGAACAATTAAAAATATATTCAGCTACTTACAGACTCACCACTGCCCCCCGAAAGAGGTCGGAAGGTCCAGGACACAGTCACGTCATCGCCCAGTGGTGCATAAGAGTTGAAAGTACACTTCAGGCGGGTATCTGTCCCATTCTTAACCTGGAGCTCCTTTGACGTATAAACCTCCATTGCGGAGACTGAGGGAGAAAAGGGAATTGATACAACAGTAAGTCAAGCCGTGATTACCATCTACTCCCCCCCTCCTGAAGCAAAAGCATTTCTGCGTCTTCTGCCTTACCCTAAATTAGGAATCATAAAACCACCACCATTAAAACCACTTTTATTAAGGCCCCACGCACATGACCAAACCATGGACCTGCAAAACACAGATACCAGCTGTGTGCATGCCGCCATTTTTTCCACATCTATAAAAAATGTTCAAATTGACAAGAATGGGACATGTTCTATCTATTTACTGACATGTGGATGCGGAGAGCACACGGCCACATTTTTTGCAGCCCCATTGAAATTAAAGGTTCCGCATCCGATCTGCAAAAAATGTGGATTGGATGCAGAAAAAAATACTGTTGTGTGCATGGGGCCTTGCTAAAAATGCTAAAAAAAAATCCCTCCAGAATGAAATATTCTCTGCAGTATCTGTCCCTAGGCTGTTAACCCTGCCTAAAATCAGACTGGCCGCCGTAATAGGGGCGAACCCATGTGAGAAACCTCCTATAGAGAAAGAACCATCACCAAACGCCGCGTATCATCAAAGGTCAAATGTGAATATTCTGGCGAATTATTCGAATTCCAATGATCTACAAATAATACAGATGTAAAAAATCTAATGATACACGTGCTATATCTCGTACAAAATTCCAACGCATTTTATGAAACCACAGTTCCTTGGGGAATATATGAAATAGAAGTGGCTGCAAACTAATGATAGTGGTATGTGTGCACACCAATTGCAGCAGGGCCGCTTTATCCATAGGGCATATGGTGCATCTGCACCGGGCCCACCAATAGGTCACGTGGGGGGGCCCCCCTTACAACCGGCCGGTCACATAAATTTTTTTTTTTTCTTTATTTCCCGAGAGGTGGGTGGGGGGGTTCGCTAGCCAGGGCGCACGCTCACCTGTAAACTTAGGTAGCGGTGAGGCGGCGCCATCCGGCTCCAGTGCGGCTCCACCGGTGTGCGGCACGATGAAGTGACGCGGGCGGCACGATGACCTCATCGCGCCGCCTGCGACGTTCCTCAGGAGACCCGCCAGAAGAGGCTGGCTGGGTCTGCATCGTGGGACCGCGGACCACGCCAGGACAGGTGAGTATAAACTGCCCTCCTACATGCTGCCCTAAACCTAGCCCCTGCCACCCTATTTCAAACCCCCAATACTGGCCCTGCCTTAACCCTGGCCTCTAACCCTAATATTGACCCCAACCATAATACAGGCCCCTGACCCCCTAATACTGGCCCTGCCTGACCCCTAACCCTGGCCTCTAACCCTAATATTGACCCCCAACCATAATACAGGCCCCTGACCCCCTAATACTGGCCCTGCCTGACCCCTAAAACTGGCCTCTAACCCTAATTCTGACCCTGCATTGACCCCAACCATAATACAGGCCCCTGAGCCCCTAATACTGGCCCTGCCTGACCCTTAACCCTAGTACTGGCCCCTGACCCCTACTCTGTAACTGACCTCTAACCTTGGACCCCTAACCCTGATACTGGCCCCTGACCCCCTAGAATCGACCCCAAATACTGGCCCTGTCTCACCCCCAAATACTGGCCCTGTCCCCCCCCCTTCCCTTATACTGGCCCTGTCCTTCTCCCTAATCCCTGTGCTGACCCCTACCCTGGTACTGACCTCTAACCCTGGACCCCCTAACCCTAATACTGAACTCTAATACTGTCCCTAACCCTAATATTGACCGCTAACCCTAATGTACGGTACTGACCCCTAATACTTTCTCCTTTACATCACCATATTTGTTTTGTGATCCACAATTGCGGCTCCACAAAACACGGATACTGGCACAGGCCTAGCCCTATGATAAAAATGCATGTTCTTGTCTGCAATTGCGGTCAAGAATAGGACATGCTCTATCTTTTTTGCAGGGCTGTGGAGCGGAACTACGGATTTGCAGCCCCATTGAATTTAATAGAAATACGATCATGTGAATGTACCCTAATGTTGCCTCTAACCCCAATACTGGCCCTAAGGGTGCATTCAGATGACCATATTTCTGGGTCTGCATCCGTTCCACAATTTTGCGGAATGAGTGCAGATCCATTCAATTCAATGGGGCCGCAAAAGATGCTGACATCACACCATGTACTGTCCACATCTGTAGTTCCGTTCCGTGGCCCCACAAAAAATATAAAGCAAATGTCCTATTCTTGCCTGCAATAATATGCATTTCTATATAGGGCTGGCACTGTGCGGTCTGCAAAATGTGTTCTGCGGATCCACAATTTGTGGGCTGCTAAACACTTTCGGTCGTCTGAATGTAGCTTTATGCTAATACTGGCCCCTAACCCCAATACTGGCCCCTAACCCCAATACTGGGCACTAACCGCCAATACTGGCCCCTAACCGCCAATACTAGCCCCTGACACCAATACTAGCCCCTAACACCAATACTAGCCCCTAACACCAATACTGGCCCCAAACCCCAATACTGGCTCCAAACCCTAACACTAATGCTAATCCTATCCCTTAAACTGACTGGAACCTTAACTACAACCCCCAATACCTCACACAGTGACCATAATATATGACCGTCCACATATATCTGTATGCACTGCATCTTTTATACCTCACACCTGACACATAGTATACATACAGAGTACTGATACGTCAGGTACAAGGTATAATAGATGCAGTGGGTAAACGTATATAGTATATACAGCAGTGTACTGGTATGTGAGGTATAATAGATGTAGTGTGTACAGATATATAGTATATACAGCAGTGTACTGATATATGAGGTATAACACATGCAGTGTGTACAGGTATATAGTATACAAAGCAGTATACATCACACCTCCCATGTCAGTACACTGCTGTATATACTATATATCTGTACTCACTGCATCTATTATACCTCACACATCAATACACACTACATCTAATACACACCGTATCTGTGTGTAGCACTAATGCTGCTGTTATATTCAGGGCACAGTATGTGGCACTGAGATGAGTCTGTGTCAGTCTGCAGGATGTGTTGGTAAAGTGTGAAGATAAAGAGATCTTCTCGGCAAAATCTGCAGAGCTGAATTGTGGACGGAAGAAGTCATCATGGTGGTCTGAGCCAGATGGGGAAGAACTCAGGAGAAGACGTCACCTGTAAGTAACTAAATGGAAATGATTATTCTGCTACTGACTGTGTATAATGAGTGTTGTAGTCACCTGGATGATCTACAGCTAAGGGGTTGTTCACACATCAGTTATTTGATCAGTTATTGCCATCAGTTATTGTGAGCCAAAACCAGGTGCGGGTCAAAAACACCAAACAGGTGCAGATCTTTTCATTACACCTGATCTCTGTTTAGTGTCCACTCCTGGTTTTGGCTCACAATAACTGATGGAAATAACGGATCAAAAAACTGATATGTGAACAACCCCTTAGGCTACTTTCACACTGGCGTTTTCAGGATCCGTTTGTGAGATCCGTTCCAGGGTCTCACAAACGGTCCTGAACTGATCAGTTTCCCCTAATGCATTCTGAATGGATAAGGATCTGTTCAGAATGCATCAGTTTGCCTCCGTTCCGTCTCCATTCCGCTCTGCAAGCGCTTTGGTGTCCACTTGACCAAGCAGAATGGATGCGGATCCGTCTCCGCTCCAATGCAAGTGAATGGGAGCGGATCCGTTTGCTAATGCACATTAGCAAACGGATCCGTTCCCTATGGGACTTTCAAACATAGGCAAAACATAGGCAATGCTGATCCGTTCTGAACGGAAGCAAACGAATGCATTTTCGGGCGGATCCGTCTGAACGCAAGTGTGAAAGAAGCCTAATGATGGGTGGTAGCATGCTGTTTTGTGCAACAACAACTCCCAGCATCCCTTTGCACATGTTCAGCCATACTGGGAGCTGTAGTTGCACACCCTACACGGTCATTTGGCGAGGGATGACCTGACTACTCAGATGGTTCTGGTGCTGTATTTATGTAGAGACCTGGTTCTGGTGCTGTATTTATGTAGAGAACTTGGTTCTGGTGATGTATTTATGTAGAGAACTTGGTTCTGGTGCTGTATTTCTGTAGAGAACTTGGTTCTGGTTCTGTATTTCTGTAGAGAACTTGGTTCTAGTGATGTATTTATGTACAGAACATGGTTCTGGTGATGTATTTATGTAGAGAACCTGGTTCTGGTGGCTGTATTTATGTAGAGAACTTGGTTCTGGTGCTGTATTTATGTAGAGAACTTGGTTCTGGTGCTGTATTTATGTAGAGAACTTGGTTCTGGTGCTGTATTTATGTAGAGAACTTGGTTCTGGTGCTGTATTTATGTAGAGAACCTGGTTCTGGTGCTGTATTTATGTACAGAACATGGGTCTGGTGATGTATTTATGTAGAGAACATGGGTCTGGTGATGTATTTATGTAGAGAACTTGGTTCTGGTGCTGTATTTATGTAGAGAACTTGGTTCTGGTGCTGTATTTATGTAGAGAACTTGGTTCTGGTGATGTATTTATGTAGAGAACTTGGTTCTGGTGATGTATTTATGTAGAGAACTTGGTTCTGGTGATGTATTTATGTAGAGAACTTGGTTCTGGTGCTGTATTTATGTAGAGAACTTGGTTCTAGTGATGTATTTATGTACAGAACATGGTTCTGGTGATGTATTTATGTAGAGAACTTGGTTCTGGTTCTGTATTTATGTAGAGAACTTGGTTCTAGTGATGTATTTATCTAGAGAACTTGGTTCTAGTGATGTATTTATCTAGAGAACTTGGTTCTAGTGATGTATTTATCTAGAGAACTTGGTTCTGGTTCTGTATTTATGTAGAGAGCTTTCTTCTGGTTCTGTATTTATGTAGAGAACTTGGTTCTGGTGCTGTATGTAAGTAGAAAACTTGGTTCTGGTGCTGTATTTATGTAGAGAACTTGGTTCTGGGTGATGTATTTTATGTAGAGAACTTGGTTCTGGTGCTGTATTTATGTAGAGAACTTGGTTCTGGTGATGTATTTATGTAGAGAACTTGGTTCTGGTGATGTATTTATGTAGAGATCTTGGTTCTGGTTCTGTATTTATGTAGAGAACTTGGTTCTGGTGCTGTATTTATGTAGAGACTTGGTTCTGGTGCTGTATTTGACTTATGGGTTTGGTTTGGTGCTGTGTGTATGTAGTGATCTTGGTTTCTTGCTCTGTATTTGTGTGTTAAACAGACATCTGATGCTATACGTCTAATACTATCCATTCACATTTGCGTTTGGGTCACAGATTCTGTTAAAAAGACCAGACAGAAAAGTTCTGCATGCATCATTTAAGCAGCATATGATTATATGTTTCCAGCAAGGCCTTATGCTGTGTTTTTACCATATTGAGGCAGCATAAGGCCTTGCTGGGTAACTTATTTAACCCTATGCTGCATCAATAACTAATATAGCCTAAGGGCTATGTTTAGATACAAGCAGCATAGGGTTAAAAAGGTTACTTACCAAGGCCTTTTGCTGCCTCAATATGGTAAAAACAAATAAAATTGGTGTTTATTTTTTTAAGGAGGCAAAATGCATGTGGGGGCGGGCAGGGGTGGAGCGTGTGGGGGCGGGACAGGGGTGGAGCGTGTGGGGCGGGACAGGGGGTGGAGCGGGGGGGCACCACTCTTGATCTTTGCACTGGGCCCACCAATGTCTTAAAACGGCCCTGAATTGCAGTACCAAAGGCTGAGAATCCGCAAGATAATCGCTAATGAGATTTCATAGGTACGCTCGTTAGCGATTATCTGACAAAATAATGTAAAAGTGCTGCCGATTACCCAATGAACGCGCAAGACGCATCAGGTAATATACCATTTGTGCAAAAATTGTCGCTTGCCCACAGCAGATCGTGCTGTGTATGTTAATGCCATTGCTCATATGTGTATGTTTGGGGTCGAGCAATGGCATTAGCGATCACTCCTCCTCGTACTGTGGAGGTGATCGCTACATGTAAATGTGTCTCCTCCACTGACGAGCAGGCGATTGTCGGGAAGGAATACTTCCTTCCTGACAATCTCCAGATGTATCATGCCGTCTAAAAGGGACCTTAACCCAACAAAGCACCACTTTGAATGATAAACACGTATAGGTAGGGGAGGTACAGTTAGTGGCCAAAAGTTAATGAACTGGAAATAAGGAGCCGCTAATCAGCAGCCTAATATCATTCAAGCAAATACATACAGTATATGGCTGGCTACCGACAGATATATGATAAAGGCACATTTACACTGCCCAAACATTGTCCAGATTATCGCTAACAGCGGTTGTTAGTGATATTCTGCTGGTGCAAAGGTGCCGCCAATGAACGACCTAAACGCTCGCTCGAGTAATCGCGTTGTTCATGCGGACGCCTAAATCATCGTTTGCCAGCAGCAGATCGTGCTGTCGGAAAACAACGATTTAGTATGGGGACAAGCGATGGCATTAGTGATCGCTCCTCCCCATACTGTGGAGGAGAATACTGGATGTAATTGCAGCGCTCTCCTTCACTGACGAGCAAGCGATTGCTAGAAAGGAATCCCGACAATCACATGCTCAATTGAGCAGTGTAAAGGGGCCTTAAAAGGGTATTCCCATCTGAGACAATGGGGCATATCGTTGATAAGGTGTGGGTCCTGCACCTATATCAAGAACACAGCCCACAAAGTGGCGACTGGAGGACCCAAGGTTCGGCCACCACCAAGCGCTGTCCCCATAGAAGTGAATGCGAGCACACTGAGCATGCGCAACCACCCTCATTTCATTTCCACTGGGCTGCTAAAAATAGCCACTCAGCAATTTTCGGAATCCCCATAGAAATAAACAGAGCACACCGCGCTTGCGCGGCCACTGCTTCCGGCGTGGCTATTTTTGACGGCCCCATAGAAATGAACGGAGGGCAGCCGCACATGCACAGTGTGCCCTCCTTCACTTTGCTGGCTGGGTTTACTAGATAGGTGCGGGTCCAAGAGGTGGGATCCACACCTATCAGACAATGGGGACATATCCTAGCGATATAGCCCCATTGTCTCAGATGGGAATACACCTTTAAGGTATAGACTGTATGTAGCCTTGGGGCTAAAACACAATATATGTGCAAGTGCACCATAAGTAGTTACAGTCAAGATTAGTGCTCCTTAGTCACCAAATTACACTCAAAATACATGCTACTCATCCACCACAGCGCAGGTGAAACAAGCTCAGCCAGCCAAAACCTGCCATACTTTGCTATGGGCAATCAAATGAAAGCATCCCAGTGTAGGCAATGATCTACAGCAGCATTAGGCATTCTGCCTGTACTTGCGTGTTCTGAGTTGGCAACCAAAGTAGTGTGATCCAGCGCTATAGCCGACCATGTAGTGTGCAGAAATCCGCGGCACACTTGTAGATTGCCACTAAGCTCGATTGGGGATAAATGTAGCGACCGGGCAGGCAAGGCAATGCTGCAATCTGGCGGAGACATTCCTTGGAAACCTGTGCTTCCATGAGAGGCAACTCATGAGGATGTCCTCCACATATCACTGAGTTGTTAGTGTCCCTCATATCACTACTAGGGGTGACCGACTGTCATAGGTCCTCACACCAGCAGTGGGACAGTGTGTGGCTCCACAGCAAAGCGCTCACCACGAGGCCTCCATACTCCAACCTGATCGTCGTGGGATCCCAAACAACCTGGATTCATTGCTAAAGACAAAGTTCCAGTGCGTAGCAGTGCAGGTTTCTAGTTCATGACACCACTGCAAATGAAGGTGACGGTGGCTGTCTGTGAACGGCAGGACATGTAATGGACGCAGTGACACCAAATTTCCTTCTGCTGAGTTCCTGGAAATGGTCCAAGCAGGGACTAGGGTGTGTAATGAAGGTGCCACGTGTGTCTGGATGGTGGCCAATGAAACTGTGGGAGCTGCTCGAGCTTGTCAACGGATCAAATGATCCTTTCTACTGGTGGTCCGTCCAGAGCCTGTTCACCATGTGTTTGTGCCTTCACATAACCACTGCTCCCAACAACTAAAAAAATGAGGTCACAACGGCCTAGAAGACAGACAATGCGTCGAAGCAAGCATTCTGCTTCTTTCAGTCCAGTGATTTCTGCCCTGTCAAAGACTTCAACTGGGCAAAAAGTCTTCGAGTGCGTTGTCGGGGCATATCATAATCTGTCACCAAGAGGTGCACTACCCAAAAGAAGTCTCTGAGAGCCATTTTATGGGGCGGCAGTGGACGCACGCAGCAGTTTGGTTGCAGAAATTTCTTTTCCTTTTGCAGAAAGGTCTGCAACAAATCAGCCCTGTGTGAATATCCCTGATTACTACATTTAGGCCACATGTACACGGTGTGTATTACGAACAGCTTTCCTGTGTCGATGGCATGGGCATATGTTAAATGAAGCCACTATGTGGCATCTGTCACCCATAGGCAACCATGGTAAATATATACACCGCGAGGTATAGGTTTTCTTTTCACTGGACACCTATGAATGGGATAGTGCATTAAAAAAAAAAGCAGTAAAAAAAAAAAGCATAAAACCTGGTGTATACCGCCAAAGAGAGACCAAACGAACACTCTTGGCCTCCGTCAGTATAAGGGCTTATACAAACGACTGTGGTTTTGGTCTCCATCCGCTCCCCATTTTTTACGGATCGGATGTGGGCCCAATCATTTCAACGTAGCTGCAAAAAATGCGGACAGCACACAGTACGTTCCGTGGCCCTGCAACACAATTACTAATGGACTTAAAAAGTGTTTCAAGTCCCCTTGAGCGCCTTGTACGCCAGGTGGGCGTGAGAAGGGCAGGACGGACATATCGGGGGCCGTGCCGGGCCAGCCCCGGCAAATTTACTTACAGTTATGCCTGGAAACAGTTGGAAATGTACCGTAATCCAAAACCTACGCCAGCCAGGGGTGGCGTAGCTTTTACTCCAGGCAAACAGACTGCTACAGATGCGCCTAATTTAGGATGAGGTGCACGCCTTGTCATAAGGGCGGATTAGATGCGGACCCGTTCACTTCTATGGGGCTCTTTTCTTCCGTTCTACGGCTCCACAAAACAAATAAAACATGTCCTATACCTGTCAGTGAAAATCAGGACATTTTTGCAGACGGCATACTGCTGTCTGAATGAGCCCTAAATTAGACCGGTGTAAAAAGCTGGTCTTAGTAAATGTGCCCCAGTGTGTAGCACCATCATATGTGAAGCTGAGGTTGCATTACCTTTAGCGCTCATCTCTCTATTAACTCCATCTTTCTTCACTCAACAGTGGGGGTCACTTACTAAGACTAGCATTTCACACCGGTGTTTGTTTCCTTCCTGTGCAGGCAGAGAAAGTGCCTAATTTATGATGAGGTTCAGGCCTGATCATAAATGATGTGCACCGCTGTCAGTCCATGCGCCCGGAGTAAAAACTACTCCAGTCCTGGACTGGAGTAGTTTTACTCCACATTTAAGGCTCCATTCACACATCCGTATTTTTCTTTTCCAGATTTTCGGTGCGTTTTTTGCGGATCCGTGTTTCCGCAAATACCTTCCGTTTTTACCAATTGTACATCCGCATCCGTTCCGTTTTTCCGCAAAAAAAGGAAGGAGGAATATATGTTGTAGGGTATTTCTTTCTATTTCCTGGAAACGGATCCGCAATTGCGGATGATATGCGGATGACACATTGATGCATTCCGCATATCATCCGCATTTTTTGCAGACCCATTGACTATAATGAGACCACGAACCGCATATGCGGACAAAAGTAGGACAAGCTCTATCTTATGCTCCATTCACACGTCCTGTTTTTCTTTCCAGATTCCATCCTGATCTGGATCCATTCATTTCAATGGGTCCTGAAAAAATCAGGATCAAATCAGGAAAGAAAAACAGGACGTGTGAATGGAGCCTTAAGGCCCCATTCACACTTCCGTATTTTGCATCCGCATCCTCTCCGCATCCGTTTCCACATTTGCGGACAATTATGCGGAGAGGATGCCGAGGATGTCCGAATACACGGACAAGAAAAGGCATTTCTATTATGTGCGTTCCGCAAATTGTGGAATGCACATTGCCGGTGTCCGTGTTTTGTGGATCTGCAAAATACGGACGTGTGAAGGGGGCCTTATTTGCGGATCCGCATAACGGAACGGAACAACGGATGTGGACAGTATACGGAGTGCTGTCCGCATTTTTCCAGGACCGATTGAAATGAATGGATCTGCATCCTATCCGCATGATTTGAGGATCGGATCAGGAAAGAAAAACAGGACATGTGAATGGATCCTAAACCTGTTTCCAGGTGTAAAAGATAGTTAGGGTACGCGACTGACGGCCGGACAGAAACCGTTGCATATAACGTTTTTTGTTCGGCTGAAAACCTGCCATTTGTGGCGGAAAGTGGCCGGATCACCGCTGGACCCCATTATAGTCAATTGAGATCCAGAGGTGAACAGTAGAATCCGTCGGTTCTGGATCCAGCAAAATCCGACAAGCTGTTCCCTGGCGAATTATGTCCTCATATACAAATGTACCCTAAATCTGTCCCCACCACAGTCCCATCACTCTCAAAACATTGTTTAAAAAGTCACAAAACTGAGTCTTGCGACATTTTTTTATGCTAAAAACTAGCCTAGCTCCTGTTGTAAATGCCCACTATGTTTGATCTAGGTCCTTGTCAGGCCTAAACATCGCACCAATGTGGATTGCGGATACAAAATAAACCCATCATTACATGTGGAGTGCTACCTTCTACTCCAGAGATGGCTAACCTCCGGCACTCCAGCTGTGGTAAAACTACGACTCCCAAGATGTACACTTGCTATTATATCTATCTGTTCTATTAGGGGCCAGTATGCACACTCATTTTTTGCATCTCTGTGTTTTGCAAACCGCAAAATACATACGGTCATGTGCATGAACCCTAAAAAGGCATCATAAACTGCACCCAAAACTGCATGTGTGACTCCAGCCTTACTCGCTGTCTATCTATACAGGGAAGGATTCTGATAATACCAAGGAAATCGGGAAATTTTAGTTTAAGCAATTCCCTAATATAAAGAGTTACAGCGTTGTGTAACTGGGTTAGTTCATCGTCTGTGAGGCGCAATCGCCTGACGTACAGCTGGTAATGTACATTCTGTGGACAAGACGAGGCAGATCAGCAGGTAGACGTCAGGAAACATTAACCCATGAGTGGCCTCAATGCTGACCAGGCTCCTACCTGACCTCTACACCCAGTGGTCAGGGTGCAACCACTCCCTGCAGTGAGTCACAGTGTGGAGGGCTGTGCTCCAGGGCATTCCTAGTCATCCATTATTTAGGCTGGCGTCCTCTGTCATATATTCTTAACTCATTGCTTTCCATAGATCACCTGTATAGGACAGGTAACCTGTATGGACTTACCTGCAGCGATCAAGGCTATCCGGACGGCTAGACCAAAGGAGCTGAGAGCAGTCATGATTGTGGCTGCCTGTCCCTCCGGAGGAATGTCTCCACAGGTTCAGGGGAGAGGTGTTCCCACCTGTACTGGAGGCTCCAGTTACTTTGGGAGGAGTTAGTACTGGATCTGACACATACAAATGCAGGCGTGACGGTCACGTTCAGGACCGAATACTATGTGGGAAATTGTTTGTCACGTTCCATAGGCATTGTTCTCCCCTGGGTCACCTAGTACTTCTAGGCTGACTGATCACTTGGCTGTGGCGAGACACGTGGAAATACACTGGAAATACAGAAATTGGGTGGCAAACGGTGAAATTCACACCAGATATAGGGGGAGATTTATCAAACTGGTTTAAAGTAGAACTGGCTTAGTTGCCCATAGCAGCCAATCAATTTCCACCTTTAATTTTCCAAAGGAGCTCTGATAAATGAAAGGTCGAATCTGATTGGTTGCTATGGGCAACTAAGTCAGATTTCTTTTACACCAGTTTTGATAAATCTGCCACATAGTGGTGGACAGCGTTTTTTGGCGATCTTAGTTGTCCCCCCTGCTCTGCCGTCGTATACTTAAAACGTATAATTTATGACATGGTGAGCTCCTGTCTTAAAAAACTAAAATTTTTTATCTACTTTTTCATGAAAATATAGTAAATTTTCCAAGGCAAACGGCACGCCCACCACTCAACATCCTGCCCATCTGTCATAATTGGAGTAGAAACTCCCAATGGGACAAAATAGTGTTGCACAGGCATTTCAAAAAGTCACAAAAATACCCTTGGCGACTATTTAAAAGCCAGTATCTGCAACGTAAATTGTCCGTACTGCATGTGAAGTTATTTACGGATTCTGGTGCGAACACAAAGGTTATCCACTTTGCTGGTACACGACGAATTTCAATTTATAGAATGTAAAGAAAGTGAAGCCTTAGCATAAGGTGTGGATTGGACTCCAAGGGGGTCATTTACAAAGACCGGCGTTCTACGTTCTTTGGTCCCTCCCTGCGCTGCCGAAGTATGCTTCTAATTTATGACCAGACGTCCCTTTGGGTTCCTCTTGTAAGGGCTCTTGCACACAAACGTATTTTCTTTCCGTGTCTGTACTGTTTTGTTTTTTTTAAGACCGTATGCGGAACCATTCATTTCAATGAGTCTGCCAAAAAAACGGAGATTACTCCGTGTGCATTCCATTTCTGTATGTCCATGTGTCCGTTCCACAAAAAAAAGGGACTTCTTTTTGTTCGTTCTGCAAAATACAGAATGCACACGGACGTCACCTGAATTTTTTGTGGATCCGTTTTTTGCGGACTGCAAAATACATACGGTCGTGTGCATGAGCCCTAAAACTACTTCAGCCCCTGACAGGAGTAGTGTTTCGTCAACATTTACGCTTGATTTCAGGTGTAAATGTTAGTAAACTTTTCGGGGCCCCCATCATGCCCCCACCACTCCAAAGTGCAACAAAATATTATCACACAGAAGTTTAAAAAGTCACACGTCTTTTTTTTATTCCAAAAACTGACATAGGTATGTTAATAAATGACCCTCCAAGTGTCCACAGCGATGAATAGATGATGCACACTTAGTGCACATGGTCTGGAAGCACTCCACTCTAGGTTCATACTGAAAAGGAATATTGGGGGTCATTTATCAAACTGGTGTAAAGTAGAACTGGCTTAGTTGCCTATAGCAACCAATCAGATTCCCCCTTTCATTTTCCAAAGGAGCTGTCCAAAATGAAAGGTGGAATCGGATTGGTTGCTATGGGCAACTAAGCCAGTTTTTTGGCATATTTTTATAAAATCTGCAAAATCTGCAACTTTTCTCCGCTCACGCCACTTTTCTGAGGTGACGCATGAAGGGGGCGTAGAGTGGGCAGGGAAGAACACAGGCCGGCTCATTCATCATTTTCTACGCCAGTTTATAGTGTGGAAAATGGGCTCAAACTACACCAGCAAGGGAGCTGGCATAGTTTAATGCATTGCGCACGGCCGGCGACACCAAGCGCCAAAGTTATATAGAGGCCTGCATCGATCTAATAGTTATCCCCTATTCTATGGCTAGGGGATAGCTTCAAGCATCCGTAATGCCCCTTTAACCCCTTTGCGACCTCCGCCGTACATGTACGGCGAAAGGCACATCTTTAAACATGGCGCCCACTTGCAAGTGCAGCGGATGCCATAGTCGTCGGGTTTCTGCTGGTACATGTATGCAATCAGCCATAAGGCCTCTTTCACACGAGCAAGTTTTTCGTCCAGGTTCGATGCATGAAGCGAACACATAGCATCCGGACTGAATCCTGCATTCAGGAAAAATCGCAGCACGTTCTACATTGTGCGTTTGTCACGCAGCCCTGGTTCCATAGAAGTGAATGGGGCTTGCATGAAAAACGTATACATCTGGATGCAATGTGTTTTTCACTGATGTTTGACAGGAGATTGTTAGTTAGTTTTTTTTTTTATCTGCGAATTAAAGACACATCAAAAACGGATTGCACCGATGCGAAAAAAACTGAAACACTGAACGCGATTGCAAACAAAAACTAACTGAACTTGCCTGCAAAACCATCAGTTTTTTTCTGATCAGATCCTGACACAATCCGTATCGTTTGTGTGAAAGATGTCTGTAAAGGATACATGTGTGTGGTCCGCATGTCTGTTTTTAGCTGTCCGTGTGTGATCCGTGTTTCACGGACACTGTACAGATGAAAAATAATTTTCAAAGCATTTCTTCCTAATGATCCGTTGAACACGGATGGCATCCGTGTTGCATCCATGGTTTTCACGGACCCATAGACTCTAATGAGCATGTGTGAATACACACATTAAAATGAATGGGTATGTATGTGTACTGTCAGTGGAGAACACGTACAGTACACGTATGTGGAACACTAATGAGGCTTTACACTGCTCTAATAGCCCAAGACCTCAAGCAGGCTTCAGCAGCTATTAGTGAAATATACTAATGCAAGCCACTAGGTGGCAGCACTGTATTATTATATTGAAAATAAAGTGTTCAATGATGGCTATATAGCCATGAGTGAACACCATGGGCACTCTAAAACTAAGAGTTTTTAAAAATATATTAAAAAGAATTTGATTAAATATTTTAAATATACCAGTGTGAAGACGGGTCCTTCAGCTAAGATATATATATATGTTCAAATCACCCCCCCCCCTTTCCAGAATTGCATTTTTCTCCAATTCCACCCCATTTGGAATTTTTTCCCCACTTTCCACTGCATTGTATGCAACCATAAAAGGTGCAATTAGAAATGACAACCGCAAAAAGTAAGCCCTCATGACTATAGGTCCTTTTACACGGGCCGATTATCGGCCGAAAAATCGTTCCTAGGAACGCTAGTGCCGATAATCGGCCCGTGTAAAAGTGGCCCTAATCAGCCGACGAACGAGCAAAACGCTCGTTCGTCGGCTGATTGGATCTTTTGTAGAAACCAAAAGATCCAATCTGTCGGGCGCACATCGCCCTGTGTAAACAGGCGATGTGCGCCTGACAGCATGGAGCTTCCCGGCCGCACGAGCGATACAGCGATCACTCGTGCGGCCCGGCGCTCGATTCGTCGGGCCGTGTAAAGGCTCCCTGCCCGAGCGCCGATATCGCTGATCGGCGCTCGGGCAGGGAGAATAATCGGCCCGTCTAAAAGGGCCTTATGTGTATGGAAAAATAAAAAAGTTATGACTCTGGGAAGGTAGGGAGTGAAAAACAAAAAAAGCAAAAACGGCTAGTTTCACACTACTGAGATCCGGCTGGCTATTTTGCCTGGGAACAGCCTGCTGGGTCTCTCTGGATCCAGCACTGCTGGAAACTACATTATTGCCGTCCCGCCTCATTAACTGTAATGGGGATTGGTGGAGATCCGGCTGATCATGAGAATGGGGGCCTTGTACCCCCTGCAGTCTCCCAGAAAAGAACAGAGTGGCCGGTTGCACATGCGCTCCATTCATTTTTATGGGATTTCTAGAGCTGACGACAGCGTTCGGCTATCTCTGGAATTCACATAGAATTGAATGGAGGAGCTGTGTGCATGCCCGACCGGCCTCTCCTCTCATGTCAGGGGAGGTGAAGGCTGTACAGAGCCCTTGTTTTTGTGATCGGTGGGGGTCCCAGCAGTAGGATCCCCATTGATCTAATCGGGGGCGTAGCTATAGGGGGTGCAGAGGTAGCAGTCGCTACCGGGCCCAGGAGCCTGAGGAGGCCCAAAGACCCTTGTGCCGCATAAGAAGACACACAGAGCACTAAGAGAAGGGGGGCCCAAGCTGAACTCTTGCACCAGGGCCCATGAGCCTTTAGCTACGCCCCTGGATCTAATAGTTATCCCCTATCCTGTGGGACTTATTGTCTGCTGAGGCATGGCATATCACTCTTCTTGATGGGCGGCCCTCAGGTCATTAAGGTTCTGGGGTAGAGACTGGGGTGAACTGGTTCGGAAAATCCCTTTAGATGATCTTCTTAAAGACATCCCTGCAATGGTCAGGGAAAGGCGGCCAACTTTGGCTGAAACCTAGTAAAAGCTTGGTCATGCTCCGATATCCACCTGCATTACCAGGAACCTAAGTCAAAGGCCTCATGCCCAAGTGTGATGGCCGTACCCATACACAACCATGTGCCTACCATCTGCGGACGCATACCAATTCACTTGAATGGGGTCCGCGATCCGCGTCCAATGGTCCCCACCCCAAAAATTTAGTGCACATAACATCATACATACAGTGCGCCCACAGCTGGTGCCCATATATTGTGAACCCGCTCTTTGAGGGCCACAACACAGGCACGGACCTGCTATGGTTATATGCATGAGGCCAAAGTCTGGTTCCCCCAGATGGGGTAATCAAGGGGTTGTGGGGGTGAGGAACCTGATGGCCATACACACACACCTAACTTCCAGGTGCAAAACCCCATAAGGGTCCTGTAACGGGGAGCCGGCGGCGCACTTCCTGCTTGCAGACTGGTGTGCTGGAGCACATGGTAACCAAGGGGCGGGGAGGACCTGGCGGCCCGAGCTTCCCTGCGCGGCCAGCGTCCTCCATCCCCTAGGCAACAAGCAAGGGGGAAATGTGAGCGCCGGCGTTGATAAGCCGGCACTCAGCTGCATTGATTTATCTAACTATGGTCATGTGACGCTGTCCACGTCACGTGACCCACCTGTTGCCTGTGATTGGTCTTCTTACCTTCAGCGTTTGTATACTATAGCGACTTCTGTTTTGACAGCGGCTTGAACTTGACCTCGACCTTGTATCTCCCCTTGTACTACGTGACCTCTTGGCTAGTATTTGACCTCATCCTCGTGTAAACCCTTGTATTGAAGCTACCTCTCGGCTTCTGACCTCGGCTTGTATTGACTCCGCTCTAGTGTTACCCCTTGGTATTGACGTGACCTCCTGGCTCTTGACCTCGGCTTGGTAATATTTTCATGTCCGTGTGTTCTGTCTTTGTCTATTGTTTTCTGCCAGGGACCGCCGTCCAGTTGCACACTGTCCGTTAGGACGGACTGTGCAAGTAGGTGGGGACAGTGGTGTGAGGTTGGGCTCAGGGCTACACTATTCCATGATATGAGACAGGTCCCATATCCAGTATGGTCCCTGTGGCAAACAAATGTGTAAAGTGAACTTAAAAGTTAAAAAACTTTGTAAAGAATTGTAAAAATTTGTTCAGGCGACCATATCCGTTTTGTGGTCCGCAAATGACGGATACCCCATACGCCGTGTGTGTTCTGCATTTTGCAAAACAGAGCGTCCAGCCCTATGATAGAAATGCCTATTCTTTTCCAGAATTACGGACAAGAATAGGACATGTGGAACACAACATATACCTCATATATTAGTGATCATGTGGGCATGTCTATATACCAAACTTAACCTACAAGCATCGCTCATAAAAGAGTGCAAAAAAATGAAACGCCCATATGATTATAATAAAGATATCATAAATTTATTTAGATAAAAAATTAATCACAAGATGTGATGAATTTTTTTATCTAAATACATTTATGATATCTTTATTATAATCTTATGGGCGTGTCTTTTTTTGCGCTCTTTTATGAGCGATGCTTGTAGTTTAAGCATAGGACATGTGCTAGCTTTTTGGCGTGGCCACGGAATAGAACATGGTGTGTTGTCTACATCTTTTGCGGCCCATTAAAATGAATGGGTCTGCATCCGATCCGCAAAATTGCTGAGCAGATGCAGACACAAATATACAGTGGTCTCATTGAGCCCCAATATTAATAATAATCTTTATATAGCGTCAATGTTTTCTGCAATGCTTTACAGTCAGAGGGTAGCCTCTTGCTTAGCCAGAAGGCCCGGTCCATGACAGGTGAGTGTGCTCAAATGTGAGAAAGTGAGGTTTCATGTCTGGGCCCCTACTCCCCTCACGCCGCATAACAGTTGCGTGGTCTGCCTCCATTGAAGGTACACCACTGGTAGTTGTGTAAACCTCACTACCCTGAAACTTCAAAACATGATTTGCCTATTTCTTCAGTAAAAAGTATTGAAGCATAAGAAAGACCGTATATGAAAATGAGTATGCAAATTTCTCTTTTTCAGTTAAATACATTTTTTTATAAATAGTTTAAAATAGTAAAATAAGTCATACTCACCTTACTGATCCCGCAACACTCCTGTTTTAACACTTCCTTATCCCCTGGAAGTCCATCTCCACACACAGGAAATTACTTCTCAGCCAGTTACTGGCCACAGAAGTGACCTGCTTCAGCCATTGGTTGAGCAGTCATTTCCTATTTGTCAAGAGGGACCAGGAAATAGAAACCAGTGAGGAACCAGGAAGTACATAGAAAGCAAAGAGGGACCGGGAAGTAGAAAGCAGTGAGGGACTAGGAAGTAGAAAGCAGTGAGGGACCAGGAAGTAGAAAGCAGTGAGGGACCAGGAAGTAGAAACCAGTGAGGAACCAGGAAGCAGAAAGCAGTGAGGGACCGGGAAGTAGAAACCAGTGAGGGACTGGGAAGTAGAAACCAGTGATGGACCAGGAAATAGAAACCAGTGAGGGACAGGGAAGTAGAAACCAGTGAGGGACCGGGAAGTAGAAACCAGTGAGGAACCGGGAAGTAGAAACCAGTGAGGAACCGGGAAAGTGAAACCAGTGAGGGACTGGGAATCATCGGAATGGGATCAACAGGGGATCATCTGGATAGCAGCCATGCTTGGTATTGCAGGTTGCCCGTTCACTTGAATGGGACTGAGTTGCATCTAAGCCATGCGACCAATGTGTCACTGGTCGAGGGCACGGTGCTCCATGCTACTTCAAACAGCTGATCGGCAGGGGTGCCAGGAGATGGACCCCCACCATTCAGCTATTGAAGACCTATCATGAGGATAGGACATTAATATAAAACTCTTGGACAACCCCTTTAATGTAAATATGGCTTATTTTATTATTTTTACACTGTTCTGAGCCTTTTTTATTACATTATGATCAGCCAGACAGTCCCTTTAAGAAAATATGAGAAAGAAACATTAAGAGTGTACTACGGTAAAGTAATTCTTTTAAGTAATTAGACGGTCCTGATATGCAGCATTTTGTTGCTTTGCGATTCCGGAAAGGTCTATTTTTAAAGACGACATCGGAAAATCTATGTGGTTGTAACTGTGGGTTTAGTTTTGTGCGGTTATGAGAACATTTTTTGTGCCTCGGAGAAAAGCAGGTGATGAGTTTGTTAACACGAGTTGTGTAGATCGGGGTGGTAGACTGATCAAGAAGGGGGAGGAGGAGCAGAGAGATGGGTGACAAAGGAAACCCAAATACGAGGAGATCGACACATCAAACAGATGCAGGCAAGCAGAAGGTAGAGAGATGTGAAAAAGAATCGATAGCAAAAAGACAACACACAAGAAATATAGAAAAATAGCCGTATACCGGATCAATACCCATCACTGCACCGCACAAAAAGTTGTGGATGATGAAGCCTCGGATCATACTGCCGCTGCTGCTGGTTGGACTGTGTGTCGGTGAGTAAGAAAATGAGTGTGGGGCCCTAAAATTTATTTTCAGGGGGCAGGTAGGGAAAATAGAAAATATCTAAGAAGCTTGAGGCAGGTGTGTAACTACCATAGCGGCAGACCATGCGACTGCTATGGGGCCCAGGGCAAGAGGGGGCCCAGTCTTAGTTGGGATCATCCCCTCTTCTACTGAAGGTGAAAACTTGGTCAGGACTCTACCGTCTAAAGGAGTAACTTTTAGCAAATGAGGCAGAGGAAAAATGACCCAAGGGTCATTGAAAGGGTCTTAGGTGGAAACCCTTCTGTCCTGTTGTGGGGGCCTGGTTTTATCCTTGTTATGGGGCAGGGGCGGATTGGCCATAGACCTTACAGGGAAATTTCCCGGTGGGCTGATGCCCATGGGGCCACTTGGGCCCTCCTCATGGCCAGGCAATGGAAGTTTTTGCGGATGAATTTTGTGCTTCTGGCAGTATTTTGTGATGGACTGTGGTATTTGGCTCTGTTGAGGTGGTATAATGTGCCACAATATGGTATTGCTGGCCCTGCCCTCCATCAATTTGGACCCAACTACAAAACAGGGCCACTTTTAAGTATTATTTCCAGGGCCACTTTAAGCTCCCAATCCGCCCCTGTTATGGGGCCCTTACTTCTCTATGTACGCCACTGGCTTGAGGGATTATACATCTCAATCACAGACAGGCACTGTAAAGGCCGCTGGTTAAATGTACGGTAGATGCTCATATATATGGCGCCAGCAGAAGGATGCTTTCATTGTATATCCAGTTTGCCATATGGAGAGGTTATATATGTACATTATATTGTATAGATTGTATACAGGGTAATATATTTTCTTCCTTTTCACAATTGGCACGTGTTCAAATTGTGTTCCAGGAACGGATTTCAGCAGGCCAAAATAAAAAAGTTTCCCTTGAATACAATAAATTGTATGTAAAAAATTTAAAAAAAAGGAATTACGAAAGGCAAAACAAACTGTAGATACGTCTATATCAGGCCGTCTGTCTTTGGACTGAGTGTATTCACTAAGGCCTCATGCAACCGACCGTATTTTCGGTCCGTATTTCTATGGGGCTGCAAAAAATGCAGACAGTACGCGAATGTCATCCATGTGCTGGCCGCAGCCGGTCTGAGAATGATCAAACGCGTCCTATTCTTATCCATTTTCCGGACAGAAATAGGCATTTCTACAATGGGGGCCTACAAAAAAAAGGGCGGGAGGCACACGGGCCGCATCCGTATTTTGCGCATCACGCAGGAGGCCTTAGCCAAGGTCCGTGTCAGCACCTAATGGTTCCAGTCATTTTAGTACTGGCCCTTGGGCTATGACATAGTTTTAGGATTGTGATTTTAATTTTCATTTCTATGAGTCTAAAGGCTCATGCACACGACCGTATGTATTTTGCAGTCCGCAAAAAATACAAATGACGTCCATGTACATTCTGTATTGTGCAGAACGGAACAGCTGGCCCCTAATAGAACAGTCCTATCCTTGTCCATAATGCAGACAATAATAGGACATTTTCTATTTTGCAGAACGGACATATGGAAACAGAATGCACACGGAGTAACTTCCGTTTTTGTTTTGTTTTTTTGCAGACCCATTGAAATGAATGGTTTTGCATACAGTCAGCAAAAAAAATTAAACGGACATGGAAAGAAAATACGTTTGTGTGCATGAGCCCTAAAGGCGCCTTTACACCTACTGAACAGGCAATGATCGGGATCGAACCGTCATTGAGCAGGGATCTTGTTTGTATGGGGACAAGCAGTGGCTACTGCCTGTGAACAGAAGGATTGGGCATGTCGAAATCCAGCAATTCGCTCCTTCTCTCCTCCAATATCTGCTGTTGGGGGAGGGTCAGGAGGCCCCCATACAATGATTGGCAAGGAACTGTTCATTCCCTATGCCTGATCATTAGGGCTCATGCACACGACCGTATGTATTTTGCGGTCCGCAAAAAATACGGATGACGCCTGTGTGACATCAGTATTGTATCAGTTCGATTGTATCGGATCCATAGTAACAATGGTTGTCCTTGTCTGTGAAACTGACAAGAAAAGGACATGTTCTATCTTTCTTGCGGAATGGCCTTGTGGACATACGGAAACGGAATGCACACAAAGTCATTTGCGTTTTTTGGGGGGTTTTTTGCAGACCCATTGACACCCTTTCATATGCTTTTAGTAATTATTTAGCATTCCCCATGTAATGACAATTCTGCAGCATCTATCCTTATGACTATGTTGTGTCGTCCCTCTATTATTCCTACTAGAATTTTGTGAATGAATTGCCAACTGGGAGTTACTAGTTGGGGAGTACCTCTGAAACAGTCTGACACAGTGGAATCCACCATGGCAATGGCATACTGTACAGGAACACACCCCAAACTGATAGCATCCAGTTGGCGATTCATTCATAAACTTCCAGTGGGAATAATAGAGAAACAGCACAACATACCATTATAAGACTAACTGCTACAGAAATGAACAGACATGTCGGGAGTGATGATGGGTCCTCTTTAAGCTTTTCTGCAGTTTGATGAGCCAGGCCTTTACCGTGAGAAGGGAGAGCTATTAAACAGAGGAAAATACGCCAAGGACTCTGCAAGATAGTTACGGGGTTGTGTCATCCATGACTCTGATGCCATATTAATGTCAGGTAGGTGCAAGTCCCACCTCTGAGACTCCAGAACGGGCCTCCGAAAGTGAAGGAGAGCGCACCACACATGCGTGGCGTGCTCTCCATTTATTTTTATGGGAGTACCGTCAGCTATTTTCAGAAGTCCCATAGAAATTAGGCCACCGCTCCATTCATTTCTATGGGACTTCCAGAGATAGCCAAGCCAGCGATCAACTGTTCCCATAGAAAAGAATGGAGGGCAGCTGCGCATGTGCGGCTGCTGTTTGCTCAGACTGGCCCACCACGGTGCCAGATGATCCTCCGATGGGCCTAGGCTCTACTTTAGTAGGCCCCAAAGGTCCAGGAGAAAAAAACATTTGGAGCTGCTTTTGGAGACAATCACTTGCCACTTGTGTCTTTTTCTTTAAATCAAAACCCACTGGACTTTATTGATGTAATAGAGGATGGGCCCAGAGAAGATTATTGCCCAAGGAACACCTGTCCGACCCTGCTTCAGGGGTCCTATTCTGCAGATAAGTGTGAGTCTCAAAGATGGGACCTGCACCTTTCTGACATTGGTGGCGTACCCTAGCGATATGCCACCGGTGTCTCAGATGAGACAACCCCTTTAATACCATACATTTATAGAGCTTGTATATAGCATAATACACTCGCACTGTAAATTACAAAGAATATTAGCATTAGTCAGCAAGGAGGCCTGTGACCTGTGACCATATCTACATGATGCCGCTGGCTCTGAGGAGACTCACAGTATTCGTTATCACTTAGCATAGCGACGGCATTATTTCTTATAAAACACACATCAATTTTTTGAAGATAAAGTAGATTTCTGTCCACGATTGAAAAGAGAGTTTCCAGCATCTGAGATGTGCTTCATGTTTTGTGTGTTTGCGGGGGACAGGGACGGACTGGGAACTTAAAGTGGCCCTGGAAAAAATAACCTAAAAGTGGCCCCATGTTGTAGGGGTGTCCAAATTGACAGAAGGTGGGGTAACACAAATAGGCAGGGCCAGCAATACCATAACGTGAAATACTGCCCTGGCAGAAACATACACATACTGCCCCAAAAGCCATCATTAGATGCCATTTTATGTCCTACAGTTGTCTCTGATTAATATATGGAGCAAGGGGCCTAGGAGGTAAGATGTGGTCCACGTCAGGGTTAATTACCACTAAGAGCTAATGTACATGGACCAGTGGCAGAGAGGAGGGCTTGGGTGGCCCCATGGGCATCGGCCCACTGGGAAATTTCCCTGTAAGGTCTTTGGCCAATCCGCCCCTGGCTGGGGCACCACTGCAGAAGACACACTGTAGCTGCTGCAGAAGCTCTTCTTAAAAAAAAACAAAAAAAAACAAAGGCCCTTATTTATCATACTTTCACTCCAGAATTGTGGCATCAAAAAGTCACAAAATAGGGCTTTTGCGACCTTTTTTCCATTCACCTGCGCAAATTTGAGACTTTTTACATGCACGTCCACAAAATTTTGCGACTTTTTGCATTTTTCCACCACTCGCTCCAGTTTTGTAATATGGGTGGAAAAGTGGGTGTGGTTAGATATGTTAATGACTTCACTCCAGATTTATCACAATCTCACTGCAGGAGGAGGTGGAGTAGGAAAACTGGAGGAGCTTCTCTAGACAGAAGTGTTAGGTCTAAGCTAGTTTCACACGACCGTTGTGTTTTGCGGTCCGCAAATTGCGTATCCACAAAAAAAAACGGATGACGTCTGTATGGCATCCGTTTTTTTTGCGAATCCATTGTAACAATGCCTATCCTTGTCCGCAAAATGGACAACAATAGGACATGTTCTATTTTTATTTGCGGACTACTGAACGGACATACGGATGCGGACAGCACACAGTGTGCTGTCAGTATTTTTTGCGGACCTATAGAAATGAATGGGTCCGCATCCTATCAGCAAAATATGCGGATGGGAGCCCGCAAAATACACTGTCGTGTGAAAGAAGCCTGAGGATAAAACAAATTTATCAAACAACCTGTGACATTTGATAAATGTGGCAGAAAGTACTCCAACACAGACTGAAGCAAAACTGACTTCAAATATTCTCCTCATGATAAATTTCCCCCTATATGTCAGACAATCAGTGGCTGACACAGGAGCAAAACACCTCCAGCAAAAAGACTGCAGGAAACGAGAAATAATCTATAATGTAGCGCCATTTATCTCTGTATAATTGCCGGGTGCAGAATGTGAAGTTTTTACAAAATATATAAATATATATTGACAAATCTATATCTATATATTGTATTTTATTATATATATTGTAATATTATATATATATATATATATATATATATATATATATATATATATATATATATATATAAAATAACAAAACAGTTAAAAGCAGTACCATCAGTTTAGATGTACCCAAACATCCATTCATCCATAAAAAGAAAATCTGCGGCACTTCCAGTAGGTGAAAAATGTGTAGTCCTTTATTCACCTGTGCAACGTTTCAGTCCATTTACTGGGACCGTTTTCAAGCATATACTGTATATATATATATTATATATTTGGAAATATATATTTGTATATTGTGTAAAAACATCACATTCCGCAACCGGCGATTATACAGAGATAAATGGGGCTACATTAGAGATAATATATATACATTTATACATTACATTACAATTATATATACGGTGTATATATATATTGCCTTATTATATAATATAGCAAAATTACAATAAGCCCACTCTAATAATATGTAACCTTATACACCGATCAGCCATAACATTGACAAACAGTGAATAACTGATTATCTGGTGACAATGGTGCCTATCAAGGAATAGGATATATTAGGCAGCAAGTGAACAGTCAGTTCTTGAAGTTGAGAGAAATGGGCAAGTGAAAGGATGTAAACGACTTCATCAAGGAGCACATTGTGATGGCTAGACGACTGGGTCGCAGTATCTCAAAAATGGCAGGTCTTGTTGAGTGCTCCAGATAAGAAGTGGTTATTGCCTACCAAAAGTGGTCCAAGTAAGGACAACCGGTGCCAGGGACCCAAGGCTCATTGATGCATGTGGGGAGTGACAGCTAGGCATCTGGTCTTATCCAACAAAAGAGCTATTTTAGCATAAATGGTAGGAAGCTGCCGCAGCCTACTTTGTGCGGTGCTGCACTGACCAGGGTACCTATACAGCCAATACGGACCCCTGCCCATTGTCAAAAACACCTACCGTGGGCCTTTGAACTGGACCGTAGACCATAGGAAGAAGGTAGCTGGATTTGATGAATTACGTTTTCTTTTACATCATGTGGTTGGCTTGGTGCCTGTGCACCTGGAAGAAGGCAAGCCGTTCATTCAGATCTTAATCCATGTTTTTGAACTCACAGGATCTGTTCTGTGCTTCTAACATCCTGGTGCCAGAAACCACAAGACATCTTCGGAGGTCTTTCTGGAGCCCATGCCTTGTCAAGTCAGAGCTATTTTGGCGGCACAAGGGAAACCTACACTTTTTGATTTGGGCCATTGGACTGAGTTTCAGTATATACTTTGTACATTATTTTGTATAATGCTTTCCTTATATGACTTTCTAAAGTATGAAAAGAAAAAGTCATTATAAATCCTTGAGTTGTCTTCTTGTGCCAAGGTGTCAGAACTTCTATTTACCCGTGTATGGAGAAACCAGTGACAACCAGTTTGGCAACTATTATAAAACTTCCACGGGGTGGGATACTGAGCTCTCCATTCCTGTTTTGCGACATACCTAACCCGAACTGACAGTGCAAAGTGTGGCAAATATGAAGTTATCAAAGCCTGAAAAAGATCTAAGAAATTAAAGGGTTTCTGTCACCAGTTTTTTCGGTATGAATCAGGCTGACATTAGAGATGTGCTAATGTCACCTGATTCCAAATATATATCTGTTTTATTTACTGGTGCCCCCATTTTTATATAAAATGAACTTTTATTTTATGCAAATAAGGCTCCTAGGTGCAAGGGGCGTTACCTCTGCTCCTAGAGTCTCTGTTGATTGACAGGACCAGGCAGAGAAGAAACACTCCATTCACCATAGCTTTTAAGGACCTTCAATGATGTCATGACCATGTGATCAGTCACATGGTTAGGATCACACAAACAGCCTGTCTCCTAAACCATGTGACTGGTGACAGAAACCATTTAAAGGGTATGCCCAGATTTGTAAACCATTTGTTATTTAAAGGGGATGTGCCAAGTATTCCACAGAATAGACAATAATAGCCATACGGAGAATTACACCTTTGCTGGTAACTATAGACTAGGTAACCTAAAGCTCAGGCACCCTTTCACTGGGAAGGGCACCTTATATACACATGGATGACCAGCCATTGGCTGGGGAAGGATTTGGACATGTGAAGCAGGCTAGGTGGCCTATAGACCAGATACGCCGGCCACGACCCATAGAAGATGCCGGCAGCTTGAACTATCAGGACCAAAGTGAGAGGAGTGGGCCCGGGACAGAGGGCATGTGAGTAGCACTGAGTCTGTGCCCACAGGAATTAATGAGGCAGCAGCGGGGCGCCAGCGCAACAAGATTGTGAGGACAGGACCCTAGTTTTTGAGATGTGTGAGGGGCCCAGCAGTCGGAGCCCCAGTGAATAGGGGATAACTTGGCACAACCTCTTAATGCTTCAATATTCTATATGTCTCCATGGATACAGACTACAAAAAAATGCCTCACTTTTTCTTTTGGATGCAACTTCTACAAGTAATTTCCCACAGCTTACTGCAACTGCCAGTGTGATCAGAGTCAGGTTTCTTGGAAGTTCTTCTCCGTTCTTTACTGAGAAACATTGAACGAGTTAAGTTTTAGAGATGGGAATTCCTCCTAGGCTAATTTTACTAACCTTATTTTTCAGCAAAATAAGTAAAAACCTAAAATGTGTACATGCGCATTAATATCACATATCAGTATCATTATTATTCCTCTTAAAATAATTAAGCAGCGGTCGCTTGCGTTTTTTATGTAACTGCCATAAACGTTAACAGAAAAGGCCACTCACAAGCCTGGTCACTTCTCTGTTAAATTCAATGGGCAGGAAGCAGCTGCTATTATTTGGTTATTGAGGTCATGGAGCCCCCATTCTCTCCATAGGTAAAAACCCAAATCTATATGGTATGTATGGTCTATGCTTTAGATGTGTAACGTGGGAATAGTCCTTTAAAAAAGGTTTTAAACAAAAAACATAAATATTCTATAAATGGTCAGTGTGGCCAAAAGGGCTGATATTGTTTAGGTGCCATGACCTTTCCTTGGGAGCACTAGCAATCATATTCCCGCCAATCACACATTGATATAATATCTAATCAATAAGGGCTGTATATAGAGTGGATATGGATTGAAATCCCCAGAGGAGAGCCTGGACCAGAACTCTGCACTGTGGCCATTTTCGAGGGAACCTCCCATCAGTTTCAGCCAGGGGAGTAGCTAAAGGCTCATGGGCCCTGGTGCAAGAGTTCAGCTTGGGCCCTTCTTCCCTCAGTGCTTTGTGGCCAGGGGCAGGGAAGCACATAGCCTTTGTGCTGCCTGAGGCAAAAACTGAAACGGCAACCACCCTCCCCCCCATGCCAAATTCTTGATCTAACCCCTTCCCTCCAGCCAGAGGTGTAATTTGACCAGCATGCACTTTCTATAATATCGGTGTCTTCTTATGTCATACAAGGGTCTTTGGCCCCCCTCAGGCTCCTCAATCCTGACTGGCTCCCACATAAAAAACAACTTTATTTTACTCTGAAATGCTACAGGTCTTTAAGAGGTTTCCTAGATATTGATGGCTTATTCTCAGGATAGGTCATAAATATCAAAATGGTGGGGGTCCAACTTCCGGTACCTTCACAGATCAGCTGTATTGGTCAGCTGCAGACCCTTGCAGGTTCCGTCCACAAGTGGATGGAAGCTGAGCTTCAGTATTCCAACACTGGAGACTACCCATTGGACGCATCAACTATATGTTTTCTGGTGTGGCTGGCTGCCCGAAAAAGCTGATTGATGGGGGTACTGGATGTCAGACCTCCACCAATCTGATATTGATGACCTATCCAGAGGACCGATCATCAATATCTAAGTCCTGGAAAACCTCTTTAAAAGAAAACCTGGTTTGCAAAAAAATCCATACTCAGGGACAAGTGTCTGCTGGTCGGCTTCTGTGACTTCTCTCCAAGTTGCTTGCCTTTATTGACAGATCTCTCTATTACCCAATAAAAAAATGTCAAAAAGTTGCAAATAAATATGCTCCAAAAATTATCCTAAAAAAAGAACCCTCATATATTTATGTAAGTTCAAATAATAAAAATGCTGTGGCTGTGACACACAAAGTTCTGTCTGCCCCTTTGTTTGCATGGCCTGGAGGCAGGGGCGAACTGGGAACTTGAAGTGGCCCTGGAAAAAATACTAAAAGTGGCCCGATATTGCAGCTTGGTCCAAATTGATGGAAGGTAGGGCCAGCAATAGCATATTGTGGCACATTATACCCCCCCCCCCCCCAATAGAGCCAAATACCACAGTCCATCACAAAATACTGTCAGTGAGACATAATACATCCCCAAAACTTCCACTGGCTGGTGGTGAGGAGTGCCCAGGTGGCCCCCTGGACATCAGCCCACCGGGAAATGTCCCTGTAAGGTCTATGGCCAATCTGCCCCTGCCTGGAGGATTATTTTATTTTTATAAGGTAAATGGCTTATTTCATAGATAATCAGATAATCATCAGACATTGCCCGAAATCAGCTTTATCGCCACATTCACTAATATAGACTGTGTTCATGTGTTTCAGATCGGTTATCTGCAGAGGAAGATCCTTCAGGTAAGACACAATCCATCATGGATATTCTTTCCTCATTTGTATATTCTTTGCTTGTTTCTTAGGTTGTTCATGACTGAAATGTTCCTTATGTCTATAAACTAATAGAATAGACAACCATCCAAAAAGAGAATTATCTACATTGTTGTCATACAGTTTAAAAGGGTTCTCCGAGATCGGGAACCCCTTTTCCTATGGCCAGGCAGGGTTTTAAAAAAAAGAAGATTAACCTGTCTTGAAGAAGCCGGTGGACACATGGTCAGGGGCGTAACTACCATAGCGGCAGACCATGCAACTTCTATGAGGCCAGGGCAAGAGGGGGCCCAGTCTTAGTTGGGATTATCTCTTCTTCTACTGGAGATGAAAACTTGGTCAGGACTCTACCCTCTAAAGGAACAACTTTTAGCAAATGAGGCAGTGAAAAATGGCCCAAGGGTCATTGAAAGAGGTTTAGGCAGAAAACCGTTCTGTCCTGTGTGGGGGCCTGGTTTGATCCTTGTAATGGGGCCCTTATTTCTCTATGTATGCCACAAGTACAGGATCTGCCCAATCTTTCATAGACCCGGATCAGCCCTGCACTGAGGCTGTACAACGATGTGTTATGCTGTACAGCCTCTCTGGGGGTGTATTTCCCCTGTAACTGGGGCTACTACGTCAGCCCCAGTTACAGGAGAAATCAATAGTGTTTAAAAAAAAAAGAAAGTGAAGTTAAATGTCCCCCAGAGGTCTTGTATGACCTTATGGGGGACACAAAGTGTAAAATAAAAATAAAAAATAAAAATTAAAAAAAAATAAAAAGTATTAAAAAAAAGTTTCACATATAAAAAAATAATAAATTTTTTTTACCAAAATATGTCATTTAAAAAATGTTACAAATAAAAATAAATTAATAAAATAGACGTATTTGGTATCATCGCGTCCGCAACAACCGACTCTATAAAAACATCACATGATCTACCCCATCAGTTAAACGCCATAAAAAAATAAACATTACGCCGTAAATAAACATTATGCCAAAACAGATTTTTTTAATTACCTCACCTCTCAAAAAACATAATATCAAACAATCAAAAAGTCGTATGTATCCCAAAATGGTAGCAATAAAAACGTCACCTCATCCTGCAAAAGATTAGTCCCCACACAAGATCATAGTCAGAAAAATGAAAAAAATATGGCTCTAAAAAAATTGCAACACAAAAACATGATTTTTTTTTCTAAAAATGCAATTATTGTGTAAAACATAAAAAAAATAAAAATAAAAAATAGATTGGTATCATTGTGTCCGTAACAACTGGATCTATAAAAATATCACCCATCAAGTGAACGGTATAAAAAAAAATAAAATAGAAAACTAACACTAAACTGCTTTTTTTGTGACTTAACCTCCCAAAAATAAGATTAAAAAGTGATCAGAAAGCCAAATATACCCCAAAATGGTCCCAATAAAAAGCACAGCTTGTCCCGCAAAAAATAAGCCCTCATGCAGCTCAGTCCACAAAAAAATTAAAAAGTTATCGCTCTTAAAAACCATGACAGAAAATTCCATGTTAGAAAATTCCCCTTCTGAGCCCTGGCGTATCCCCAAATAACAGTTTACGACCACAATTGGGGTGTTATTGTATTCAGGAGAAAATGGGGAGCAAATTGTTATCTTTTGTGAAAAAGAAAGTTTGGGCCTAATGCACCATTTTCTTGTAAAAAAAAAATCAAATTTTTCATTTTCACAGCCAAGGGTTATAAATTGTATGAAACGCCTGTAAGGTCAAGTGCTTGCTTCACCCCTTAAAAATTCTCTGGGTGGTGTAGTTTATAAAATGTGGTCACTTTTTGGGGGTTTCCACTGTGGGGGTACCTCAGGGTCTCTTCAAATGCAACATTGTGCCCAAAAAACCATTCCAACAAAATCTGCCCTCCAAAAACCATATGGTGCTCCTTGACTTCAGTGCCCTGCTGTGTCCCCATACAGCAGTATACGACCACATGTGGGGTGTTTTTGCAAACTGCAGAATTGGGGTAATAAATATTGAGTTTTGTTTTGTTGTTAACCCTTGATGTGTTACAGGAAAAAAATTGATTAAAATGAAAAATCTGCAAAAAAAGTGAAATTTTGAAATTTCACTTCTATTTTGCTTTAATTCCTGTGGAATACTTAAAGGGTTAACAACATTTCTAAAACCAGTTTTGAATAGTTTGAGGGGTGTAGTTTTTAAAATGGGGTAATTTATGGGTGGTTTCTATTATGTAAGCCCACAAAGTAACTTCAGAACTGAACTGGTCCTTAAAAAAGTTGATTTTGCAAATTTTCAAAAATTGCTTCTAAAATTCTAAACCTTCTAACGTCATAAAAAAATTAAATGACACTACCAAAATGATGCCAACAGAAAGTAGACATATGGGGAATGTCAATTAATGAGTATTTTATAGGGTATCACTATCTGTCTTAAAAGCAGAGAGATTCAAATTTAGAAAACAGTGAATTCTTTTCAAATTTTCGGTATTTTTATTTTTTTTTTATAAATAAAGGTAAAACATATCAACTCAATTTTACCAATAACATGAAGTACAATGTCTGAATGGCTTGGATTAGTAAAAGCGTTCCAAAAGTTATTACCACATAAAGTGACACATGTCAGATTTGCAAAATTAGGCCTGGTCAGGAAGAGGGTAAGTGGCCCGGACTGGAAGTGATTAAAAACTATTTTTTACATTGTGCCTGGCAGTAGTTAAAAAGTTGGGAGGGGATGTGACCTAAAACTTTAAGGCAGATTTATTTTTATAATTTTAGTTTAGGGCAATCCATATTTTGATAAGATTTGGCGCCATTCACTCCAACAATGTATTTTTGCGAGCACCGCTTCTTCTTCATTACATTGCATTTCATCTCGGGAGTGCAGTGTAATACAAGTACTCACTCCATTCAAGTAAATGGAGCAAGTACTTGTAATTACAATACTCCACCGCTCCACTGGAGACAAGATATAGTGTAATGACCAGGAAGTGGCACTCGCATGGAGCCCTGCCTCTTCTTCAGACAGCTGATCGGACCCCCACTGATCAGATATTGATGACCTATCCTTACAACTGGCCATCAATATTAATGTCTGTACAACCCTTTAATTTGCACAAAATACCTGGCGTACATGCTTTGCTCCCCCCTCAATATTATGTGTTTTAGACACCGGCATCGGCCACTGTGATAAATCTGGTGCATCTATAGATTGTCCACTATGGACAGGATTAGTAAATCTGCCCCAATGTTTTGCTCTTTCAACAGTAAGCATTGGGAATGCTCTGTTTCTGTCAATTTTTTTTTTGTTAATTATTATTATTATTATTCAACATTTTTAGTACTACACATCTTAGCTGAGCTTAGACCTAAGTTGGACTGCTTAAAGGGACAGTTCCCAGCGCACTGTAATTCTTGGACTCCCATTTCTAGACATGCCTTTATGTGCTGTTCCCCTTGATTTTTGACCTTGTTAAGCAGGTTTTAATCAATATGCAAATTAGTTTAAAGTAGCCCAAGGGGCTTCCTGCGCATGCGCAGTTCAGTTGATTAAGCCACTGCCCACACAAGGGCACAGACGGCACAGGAGCAGACAGAGACGAGATGTGCTCAGTGCCATGAAATTTCCTATGGAGACATAATAGTGTCTGAGGGAGCTGGAGAAAGGGCAAGGAGGGTCGGAACAGGGCTAGGTACAACCCCCTGGACTCTTTTGTACTAATTTGCCTATTGATTAAAATCTATTTTTCAGGGGCAAAAAACAGCACAGAACGGTCTGGAAAATGGAGTATGAGTACTACAGTGCGCTGGGGTGGAGACAGACTGCCTTTGTTGAGATGGACTTAAACCTGTCCTTTCTGGAATTCAGTCAGTCATTCCGAATTGTTTTGAACACGGGTGCGCACAATAATTAAGGACAAAACACAGACTTATGATTCCAGTATTAAGTCCTTTGGCCGTGCTTTTGTGGCAAAATCATTACAGCCTCTGGCTTTTCCTTTATTAACACACGTACTTATTCGATACAAAAAGGAAAGGGGGGGCGTAAGCATGCAAATAGCAAACAATATCATTCTTGATTGGATAGAAGTTGCATTCCATTCTACGTCACTAGCCTGAAAAAGTCATATTGATAAGAGTACGGGGGCCATCTTGGACTAGTTAAATATATACATATATTATACGCAAGCTTTATAAAAGTTACAAAGTATAAAAATATAATATAAAAAGTATATATAAATATAATATAAAAAGGTATAAAATTATAATATAAAAATTACATTCACATTATCACAATAGAAAAGGTGGGGGGCTTTGTTCACAGTCTTGTTTCCCCAGCAAGCTGATAAGCATTATACACACATTCCTTTGTGACACACTGCACCGCAGCATCTTGGACACAATACCAGGATATAGACATTCTATACAGCTACATAAGCATTTACAAAGCTGAGATATATATATATATATTTGTATAGCATTAAATACATGTATATACAAATGACATAACACTGTGAGGGGAAAATTCAGTATTTCTACCGGTCTACCTTCACACCTTTAAAGGCGTTGTCCCACAAAAAAATATTCTACAGTTTTCAAACCAGCCCCTGCATCTTCAGATGGGAGTGGATCCCAGAAGTGGGACCCCCACCTATCAGACAATTATAGTATATCCTATTGATATGCTGTAAATGTCCAGATGGGAATACCCTTTAAGCAGGGGCGTAGCTATAGGGGTGCAGAGGTAGCAGTCGCTACCGGGCCCAGGAGCCTGAGGGGGCCCAAAGACCCTTGTGCTACATAAGAAGACACATAGAGCACTAAGGGAAGGGGGGCCCAAGCTGAACTCTTGCACCAGGGCCCATGAGCCTTTAGCTACGCCCCCTGCCTTTAAGCGAGACTGTTTGCCGTGCTAAAAGTCTAAACAAAGAGGAAGTTAAAGAGCAAGGACAGGAAGTAAAATACATGGAGTGAATTAAAAAAATTATATCCAGAAAACCATCCACCCGTTTTTATTAAAAAAAAATAATAAAAAAGTAATAAAATATTACGTGGATTAATCACATATGTTGCTAGGTTGCTAATATGTAATTTAAAAAAATAAATTTTGGTGGACATGTCTCTTTAAAAAAAATCATACGGGATCATTTATTAAGACTGGTGTTTTAGATGACGGTTTTAATGACCCCATGCGCTGGCCTCTCCATAACTTCAGCGCATCCACTGCCAGTCTAAATCTACGCCAGCTTCCTTGCTGGCTTACATTTAGACCATTTTCTATGCCTAAAACAGGCTTAGCAAATGATATATGAGACGCCATAAATCAGACACCCATGCTATGCCTGGCGTGAGTGGGGAGAATTCACAGATTGCACCGCGATCTGTGCCATAAATTTGCCCAAAATAGAAGAATTTCTGTTGGTAAATGACCCCCATAATGTTTAATAACAGCAGATTAATGTGTTGTAAGGCTACTTTCACACTAGCGTTTTTTGTGGATCTGTCATGGATCTGCAAAAACGCTTCCGTTACAATAATACAACAACATGCATCTGTCATGAACGGATCCGGTTGTATTACGTCTTATATAGCCATGACGGATCCATCATGAACATCATTGCAAGTCAACAGGGGACGGATCCGTTTTCTATTGTGACCGAAAAAACGGATCCATCATCATTGACTTCCATTGTGAGTCAGGACGGATCAGTCTTGCTTCGCACCACATCGCGGACAGAAAAACGCTGCTTGCAGTGTTATTGCGTCTGCGATGGGAGCGCAACCAAACGGAACGGAATACATTCTGGAGCACTCCATTTTGTTCAGTTCAGTTTTGTCCCTATTGACAATGAATTGGGACAAAATGGAAGCGTTTTCCTCCGCTATTGAAACGGATCTCAGTAGCGGAATTGAAAACGCTAATGTGAAAGTAGTCTAACATATGACTTCCTATCGACTAGTGTACTTATAGCTCAAGGTGTATGAATTCAGTGAACTCACTACTTTTCTGTTATAACAGGTGATATCCAGGAAAATCACAATTTCCAGGTGTCTATCTCAGGACTTACAGTGGAAATTACCTGTCCTAAAGAAGGAGAGACAACGCTGACATTAGTTTCAAAGAATAAAATTGTCAGTTCCAATAAGGAGCAACACGAACTGCAAAAGTATTCTTCAGACAACAATGGGATGTACAGCTGTGGGGATAGCTACCTCTATCTACATGCATACGGTAAGTGTGAAAACATGATCATAATAATAATAATAAAACATGTAAGGAACTTAAAGGGGTTGTCCACTTTCTAAAAAAAAAATTGTAAAACACCATAAACTTGTGGGCACTAATAGAGGAGAACCTAAGCACCCTCATTTCTTAGCTCAACACCCTGCATCAGGGTAGCTCTCTGCCCATGGATCCTGTAAGCAATGGATATTCATCAAGATGTCAGCAGTCACATGATTCATCTATATGCAGGCTGTCCAGGATGTATCCTCTTCTGTGTCAGCGCATGCGCAGCTACGGGAGATTCTTCTGTGTGTATCTGTGCATGCGCACAATGCTTTCTGGGGTAAGGCCAAAAAGGGATCCATCCTGGGCAGTGATCACATGGGTAAATCAGGTGACATATTGAATGCCAGGGGGCAGCAGGGGCCTTGAAATAAGGAGGTATCTTGAGAAATGAGGGGGGCCCGGCTTAGGATTTCCAATGAAAGGGCTCACAAGCCACAACTAGACACAACCCGTGCCTGCACAGAATGAGACGCCCTGGTATTTAACAGCCCCTCTTCCTTGAAAAGCACATCTCCTCAGATTTCTGACAACCGAAGAGAAATTTTTTTGCAAAAAAAAAGTTAAATTCTAACCCTTTAGTCCTTTAGTCCTTTACCGAAGGTTTTTTCGTTTTCATTTTTCTTCCCTGTCATAACTTTTTTTTTTTATTTTTCTGTTGGTGTTGGTTTTTGTGGGTTGTACTTTCTAATGCCACATTTAATATTGCATAGGATGTAGTGAGAAGCGAGAAAAAAATTCCAAATAGGGTGGAGTTGTAAAAATATGCAGTTCCACCAGAGTTTTACAGGGTTTTTTTTTTTTAGGCGTTCACTACGCAGTGAAACTGACTTGTGCTATTCATTCTCCAGACCAGTAAAATTCAGTGATACCGTATAGATTTGTTTTAATTCTGAAAAAAACAAAACTTTGAAAAAAAATATTTATTTTTTATACATTGCCATAACTTTTTTTATACCCCCATAACTTTTTTATAGTTATATTTACTGAGCTGTGTGGGGGCTCATTTTTTGCAGGACAATCTGTAGTTTTTATTGATACTATTTTGGAGTGTGTTTGTTCAATTTTTTGAGAATGGAAAAATGGCGAATTGGCCATTTTGATTTTTTCCCCGTTATGCTATTACTAATACTAGTAATATTACTAGTATTAGTAATAGCATAACGGGGAAAAAATATATTTTTATATTTTTTATTGTTTATGTATTTATATTTTTATTCTAAGGAAAGGGGGTGATATTTTTTAACTTTTTTTTTTTTTACTTTATTTATAGCTCCTCTAGGAGGCTACAATATGCAGTACTTCTTACAGCTTATACTGTATTTACATAGAACTATACAGGGTGGGCCATTTATATGGATACACCTAAATAAAATGGGAATGGTTGGTGATATTAAAGGGGTATTCCCATCTCACAAATGTAGTTTGTATAGTTAGATATAGCCATAACCAATAAAATTACTAATAGAATGTATTTATATAAAATGTACCGTTTAGAAGATTTTCCTATTTGTATATCCATTGTCCCACACACATCAGTCAGGCCGTTGCCCTAGTTACGCCACTTGCGCCCTGTAGTAATGGTGGTCAGCTTGCTCCCGTTTCAAACCCACTCTGAGGTAACTGCTGTATTGTGAATGCACATTACATGAGCATGCGGAGACACATCTTAGGGTACTTTCACATCTGTGTTTTGGAAGCTAACCAGTCCAAAACGTAATGGTCAGGATCCGTCCAAAACGCAGACTTCATAAATGGATCCTGCTCCATAGAGATGAATTGATCTTGGAACAGGATCCGTTTCTCTGTGTTTTGGAAGCTCAGACATAAATGCTACAACCCTAAGATGTGTCTCCACATGTTCATGCAATGTGCGTTCACAATACAGTAGTTACCTCAGAGCGGGTTTGAGCAAGAGCAAGCCGGCCACCACTATTACATGGCCACGGTGGCCGTAACTAGGGGCAACGGCCTGACTGATGTGTGTGGGACAATGGATATACAAATAGGCAAATCTTCTAAACGGTACATTTATATAAATACATTCTGTTAGTAATAATGTTGGTGTGGCTACATCTAACTATACAAACTACATGTGTGATATGGGAATACCCCTTTAACTTCCTGTTTGTGGCACATTAGTGTATGGGAGGGGGAAAACTTTTAAAAGATGGGTGGTGACCATGGTGGCCATTTTAAAGTCGGCCTTTTTGGATCCAACTTTAGTTTTTTCAAATCGGAAGAGGATCATGTGACACATCAAACTTATTGAGATTTTCACAAGAAAAACAATGGTGTATTTGGTTTTAACATAACTTTATTCTTCATGAGTACAAGTTTCTGAACGCACTTATCAAATGTGTTCAAAAGTGCTGCCACATTGTGCCATTCAACTGGCCCACAACGACCAAGTGCGCAGCTTCGGGCAGGAAACTGCTTCATCTGTCATCGGGGTTGGCCAGTTGAAATGGCCCCCAAGGTCTCCCAATCTGAACCCGCTTTAGACTTTTATCTTTGGGGTCATCTGAAGGAATTGTCTATTGCTGTGAAGATACGAGATGTGCAGGCACCTGGAACTACGGATACTGGAAGCCTTTGCTAGCATTTCTTTCTGCGGTGTTGCTATCAGCGTGTGAAGAGTGGAAGAAGAGGGTTGCATTGACAATCCTACACAATGGGCAGCACTTTGAACACTATTTTATAAGTGGTCAGAAACTTGTAAATAACTCATGAAAGAATAAAGTTACGTTAAAATCAAGCACACCGTTTTTTTCTTGTGAAATTCTCAATTAGTTTGACGTGTCACACGACCCTCTTCCCATTGAGAAAACGACTTCAAAATGGTGCCATGGTCACCACTCATCTTGAAAAGTTTTCCCCCTCCCATATACTAATGTGCCACAAACAGGAAGTTAATATCACCAACCATTCCCATTTTATTTAGGTGTATCCATATAAACGGCCCACCCTGTAATATAAGCTCTAATTGTTGTTATCCTATGTTGGCCTGCCACCTGCTGTGGTCTTAACCTGAAAGCCCGTGCTTCCGGGTTTTTCACCATTTAGATCGTGTGGTTGCGATTTACCAAGGAATCTAAAGGCTTAAATGTCTGTGATCGGCATTATTGCCGATCACAGACAAGAGCCATGGGCCTCTGCTGTTTCAAACAGTGCTGCTATGGCGTCTGCTGCATGCGCGCGACATGTTTGTAGACCATCTTAGGCCCCTTTCACACGGGCGAGATTTCCGCACGGGTGCAATGCGTGATGCGAACGCATTGCCCCAACACTAAATCCTGACTCATTGATTTCAATGGGTCTTTTCACATGAGCGATGTTTTTCGCGTATCAGTTCGCCGTTGCGTGAAAATCGCAGCATGTTCTATATTTTGCGTTTTTCACGCAGCCCTGGCCCCATTGAAGTAAATGGGTCTGCATGAATCACGCATTGCATCCGCACGCAAGTGATTCAGTGATGGTTGCTAAGAGATGTCAAAACTGCGATTGCGTGCGGATGGCGTGCGGATTTTCCGGAACGCACTCTGAACACACTCGTGTGAAAGGGGCCTTAGTGCAGTATGGATACAGCACTTGGAACCTAAGGGTTAATGACCAGGCAATTTTCCATTTTTTCATTTTTGTTTTTTACTCCCAGTCTTCACAAAGCCATAACTTTTTAAATTTTCCATTCATAGCCATATGAGGGATTGTTTTTTGTGGGACAAGTTGTACTTTGTAATGGCGCCATTTACGGTTGTATAAAATGTAGAGGGAAGCAAGAAAATTCCAAATGGGGTGGAATTCTGCTGTATAGGTCATCAGTATTTGATCGGTTGGAGTCCAACACTCGGGACCCCCACCGAACAGCTGTTTTGAGTTGTATTGTATCTTACCAAGAGCCGCTCCGTGCATTATATAGCAGCTGTACTTGGTATTGCAGCTCAGTCCCTTTCACTTCTATGGGGCTGAGCTGCTCCCAGGCCATGTGACTGATGAATGTGTTATCACTGGCCTAGGGAAAGCTGAGAGAAGGCTGCTGCCTACTTGAACAGCTGATCAGCGGGGTGTCGAAACCCCATGATCAGATACTGATGACCTATCCAGAGGATAGGTCATAAGTATTCAAATCTTGGAAAATGTTGGAAAATGTGGAACTGGTGCTTCACAAATATGGCGCCCATTCTAAACGCCATATTTGTCAATGTATTTACACCAGACAACTGGCATAAATACATTGATGGATCTCCCCCCATACAGCGTTAAATTGGCTGACTACCTTTATATCAGCCACCACTGGAGGGTCAGTATAGAAATGTATGCAGTTACCATTGATAACAGTGGAAGCTGTAAATAATCTCTTTGCACTGTTACAACAGGACCCATGAAGTTCAACCTCTACAATCCCAACTCACTGGTCCTATATAGTAAGTGGGTCAAGAATTCACAATCTAATTTCACTGGGGGGGGGGTTCAGTGTACCCCAGTCTGACATTAAAATGAAGTCTCCTGTAAATATGTCTTAGGTGCCATTCACACGTCCACAAAATGGGTCCGGTCCGGGTGTGGACCCATACATTTTCAATGGGGCCGCAAAAGATGGGGACAGCACACTGCTGTCCACATCTGTACTTCAGTTCCACAGCCCCACAAAAAAATTTCTATTATAGTGCCGGCCGTTTGCTGATCCGCAATTTGTGGACGGCAAAACAGTTGCGGATGTGTGAATAGACCCTTATTGTATGAAAAATCACCTTATTGTATGAAAAGTCACCTCTTTACCATTTAATGTTAAATGGCTTCTACGCTTTGGACAATCTCTACTTGGTAGAAGGCTCCCTTGACAATAAGTTAATCACAATGTGTTCCACCGCTGGCACCACCAGCAATCAGCTGTAATCTGTGGGGAAACCTAGCAGTTAGTGTTTCATTTCTCTGCAGTGCCTCCAAAGGTGGAACAAGGCATTACACAGTGTCCATTCAAATCAAAAGGTTTTCTGTGTAATGAAGGACAGGAGAGGTCCTTCAGAGTGATGGATGCTCTTTGTAACTGTTCTGCACCCCCTTCCCAGAGATGAGGATCCTGAACAAGAACCACAGTTCTTTAATGGGATGTCTGAAAGTTCATATATATATATGGCCGCATTTGAATTCACATTCTCTTCTTTGTTGTAGTATGTGAAACCTGCACTGAGGTCTCCGGTATGATGGTTGCTTGTATTGTGATCGCCGATTGCCTGGTCACAATTGGAGCTTGTCTTTTTGTGTATATGTTCTGCAAGAGAAATCCTGATCAAGCCCGAGAAAGTGGATATGCAAAAGGAGCTAATAAAAAAGGTACCTAAGGGCAAAACAATAGGCTATATGTGGATCTAATTCCTGCAATAGGTGTGTGAATACTATCATATTTTTATCTTTATTTTATCACACAGGGAACAAAGAACGTCCTCCCCCTGTTCCAAATCCTGATTATGAGGTAAATATAGGAGAGGAGAACATGCTTGGTGGCGATATGACCGTGGTGGTTGTTATACTTTAACATGGGCGGACTGGAATTAAAAGTGGTCCAGCTACTTTTCCCTCCTCACCAGCAGGAGGTGTATGGAGCAGCCATTGAGCTTCCAGGCTACAGCTGTATGCAAGTCTATGGGTGGTACACAGGGGCGCAGCTAAACGCTCATGGGCCCTGGTACAAGAGTTCAGCTTGGGCCCTCCTTCCCTCAGTGCTTTGTGGTCAGGGGCAGGAGAGCACAAAGCCTTCATGCTGCCTGAAGCAAAAATTGAAACGTCACCCCCCCATGTCAAATTCTTGACCTAACCCCTTCCCTCCAGCCAGAGGTATAACTTGACCAGCATGCACTTTCTATAATACTGGCATCTTCTTATGTGGCACAAGGGTCTTTGGGCCCCTCAGGCTCCTGGGCCCAGTAGCGACTGCTACCTCTGCACCCCCTATAGCTACTCCCTGGTGGTGCAGAAATAACTACAACCTCCATACAGCTCTCCCACACTACAGCTGAACTGGGTCATGTTCTGACCGATCAG